>VZTX01019328.1:409868-449258 GCA_013400915.1 Pardalotus punctatus | reverse complement strand
AATTTATGTATTTTTATATAAAGTATTTAATTTTTTTCTGTGTGATGGTGTTATATTCATAGTAATAATTAAAGTAACATATTTTTACAGCAATTTTCTTAAATGTAAAAGGTCTTTAAAGTGCAAGTTCAACAATACCTTAACTGAACCAGAGTCTTTGATAAATCTAAAGGGTACGTATTATGATAAATGGCATTTTTTCCCATTGGATAAACAACATTTTAGTTTTATTATATCTCCTAGAAGTATATACTCACTATAAATACAAAACATTTTGACCATTTGTCCTTGTCCTTCCCCTTGAACTTGTTTCATCAGATCAATTTTTATGTCAGGTAAATCCTCTCAAACACCACTATCTTGTTAATTTGAATACATTCATTTAATAAGAAACCTTTGCTTTATATATATGTAAAATACATTGATATTTAGAAAGCAGGTTGCTTTGATGGTGAATTGGCTCCTCAGAGAGTTTTTCTTAATTAACTGTTCTGTTTCTTCACATTTGATATGTCATATGGTAACATTTGTTTAATGCTTTCTTCTAGCTAAATTTCTTTCATCAGAAATGTTTGATTTGCAAAACAAGCATTCCTGAGTAGTCACATAAGGAAATCAGATAAGTTTAGCCAAACTAAAGAAAATAAATCAGTGGGTAAGTTTGGTAATGACTCAGGAACTACTGTGCACTTTTTGTTGCTGCTTTACTTTGTTTGTTTGTTTGTTTGTTTGATTAAGGTGTAGGATCAATTCCTCCTCCTCCCTTTACAGCACTGAAAGCATGATTACAAAAACAGCAAGGAAAGGAATAAACAAAATGAACTATAATTGATATAATAATTTTTTTTTAAAGCTTCATTCGAAAGTAGTATGTAAGAAAAAGACACAAAACACAGAAGGATACTGGCATCTGTATAATAGCAAAATGTGTATTGTTTCAAGACTGTTGTTCTAAAGAAAAGTTTCAACACGAGATTACACACCACTGCATACTTGCTTATGGCAAAAAATACTTTTGTTGTTAGTAAAGCAACTCAGGCAGAAAGGGACACATATATTCTTCTTTGTAGATTGTAGCATTTTCTCAGCAGCAAGCTCTCTAGGCCACTGGAAAAAGCAATGGATATTTTGGGAAATATATTCATCCTTTGTAAATTTTGAAGTAACTACTCACTTGAGACATGATTTTTGAAAACTTTTTTTCACAGCATGTAGAAAGACAAAGGTTTGTACCCAGAGATGGCATAACTACATGGCACTTATGCTCCAACAGGGATTTGGAATAGTTGTGCAGCTTTGAAAGTGTTGAGGCAGAGAGAGTTTCCCTTGCAATGCCATTGCAGCAATCTAGACACACACTCTACAAAAGGGGTGTTAACTTGTCACCTGGGCTCTCCTTTATCTGTTTAGTGCAAAATTAAATAGTGCAGTGAACCACACTAATGAACACCTCAGCTTTGGCGGGGGGCAATAACCCCTGCAATCAGAATGCTTACTAGATTATTGACTCTTGTTTCTTGGAGATACACCAAGAGGGGACTTGCCTCAAGATGAAAATGCACAAAGGTAGATGTGTACATTTAGATGTCTCCATGTGGTTGGGATATCTAATCTATTAAACACTTGCAAAGTAACCCAGTGTTTTGGTCAGGGTATATAGCTGCTACCCCAAAGGACTGCAGATCTTCTCTAAGTCCTGTGTCACATTTTCTCTCTTCATGTAGATGTCGCTGATACCCTGGAGTGTCTTTAGTGGCACTGTCACTTAGAAGTGTCTGCTTAGACAACTTGACTGAACAGTGGTGATAGCATGAGATTAGATATGTAACTCACCACCATGAACATGCATTTAGGTGTCTTAATCTGAAAATCCCACATTTGTGATACCTTGTCTGTTTTTTAGAGTAGGAAATCCCTGCTCTTCAGACAATTTCTGCTCTTATCCAATGACTGTTAGCTGTAACTTGAGGAAACACCACTGTCTTTACTTTTGAAATAAGCATGGTGACTGAGACAGTCCCTGGAGGATTTACAAGCAGGTTACAAGAAACCTTCCTGCATCTTGGACTTGGTTTAAGTCTTCAGGTACTTACTAAGTAGGTATGACCACATCCAAGTTTTACCTATCTGGCCTTCAGAGAGGAATACCAAATCTAGAGAAAGTACCTGTGCTCTTTGCTGAGTGTAGACTATTGGATATCTCAAAAGAACAATCTCAAGGTTCGATGTGCTGAGCATAACATCTCGAAGACCTAAATAGGAGACACTGAAAATAATTTTGTCTGACCTGTCATTGCTCTCCAGAGTGTTTCACTCAAGTTGCCCTTATAGTTTTAAAATGAACAGTTCAGGGATATTTCTTTTGTCTTGTACATCTCTTTTTTGAAAATACACGTACTTTAGAATTTGGCAAAATGCTAATGTTCTGCAAATCCAAATTGTTCAGCCTTATAAATACAAATGTATATATAAGCACACACAGAGAGTTAAATTATATATTTATATGGTTAAATTAGCAATGCTTATTTATTAGTAGCCTATAATAGCAGTTTACGACTTTATAATTTGTTGTTCTGCCACATTCTTAGCTTTCTGCGTGACTGTCTTTTGTACCTGTCTCTATCTGTTTTGAAAAAGAATTTTGTGGTAGAGTGTCTCTTTTTGCGAAAATAGGAAAATTAGGAGGCAAAGAAAATAAATTTTTATTCTAGTGCTGTTCCATTGACTTTTCTATTCCCTGAAGAGTTTTGCATGCCTACTAATGACTGCAGTGGGTGGGATTTTGAAGTTAACTGTCTCAGAATGTTTTTGTAGACTTCGTTTGGAATCTTTACATAATCTATTTGTAATTTACTGATTTTACAAATCATTGTTTCTATATGTTGGTAACAGTGAAAATTAAGTTGTACCTTATTTTAATCCTGTAATAATACTTTTTTTTTCATTCAGTTATCTATGCATTACTATACGATACAGTTTATAGTTTACTGTGGTGCTACATTTAGCAGATGTTCAAATTTTGGGTTGGAGGGAACCTCAAGGTCTCTAGTCCAACCTGCTGCTTCAATCAGTGTTACCTGTGGGGTCAAATCAATGTTGTCTGTTGCTATTTCAATATTCAGCCAGATATTGAAAACTCTCCAGGACAGAGACTGGATAACCTGCTCTTTTGCTTGACTGTCTTCATGGTGAAAAAATGTTTCCTTGTATACAGTCTGAATTTGTATACAGTTACTTCATTTATAATCACTGTCTTTAGTCTTTTCACCACCCGGAGCCTGGATCTGTTCCCTTGATACCTTTCCCATAGACACGGGAGGCGGCTGTTAGGTCCCCCAGTAAATGTCTGTCTCACAGGCTGATCCCTCGTGGCACAGATGCTTGAGCCCCAGGCATTTCAGTAGCCCTGTGCTGAATACACTTCAGTTTATCAGCATCTTTTTTACTGTGGACCCAAAAGGGCAGTAGTAGTCTAGATGCAGATTAACGAGTGCTGATTAGAGGGCGGTAATCCCTTCCCTTAAACTGCGCTCCTGCTGACAGAGCCCAGAATTCCCTTGGCCCTCATCACTGTCACGGCCACTGCAGGCTCACAGGTCAGCTCATTGCCCACCAGGGCCCCCAAGGTCTTTGCCTGCAGAACTGCTCCCCAGCCAGGCATTTCCAACTTGTATCACTGTAAAGGAGTCTTCCTTCCCAGGCTGGACACTTTGCATCTGTCCTTCCTGAAGTGCAAGTCTCAGTGATCAGCTTGAGAGAGAAGTAGCTAAGAACTACAGTCAGATAAAATCAGAGAACTACATTAACATCTTACTCTGTTTCAGTCAAATAATGAAGAGCATGTTTTAAAGTATTTTTATTATTCATAATGCTAAACACAAATACAGAAAAAGCAAAGGATGTTTGTTATGTTTGTTTTCATTCCCTGAGCAGCTGGCCATATATGTGTTTCCTTTTAGAACTCAAAGTTGTTATGTTGTTTCTATAGCTGTTTACTTGTAGCTTTCCTGCATTGTGCGTTTTTGTCTGTCACATGCCAGTAAGGATCTTTTTCTGTTCTGCAGTTCTTAATTGCCTTGATTTGAGACAATTTCTGCAACTTTATCCAGATGGTCTCCTTCACTTAGGCCTTTATTAAATCACCTCCCCCTTATATAAATTGTTTCACCCTCTTTATCTTTTAGTTTTTCCTTTTTTGCATGTAAGTAAATTCACTTAGTCTGCACTTGCTTCTTTAATTGAACAAACGAAGTTAGTTTACAACCTTGTTTTAATTAAGCCATTCTTTCCCCACAGTTTCTTCTAAACTTGCTGATTTCAAATTCATCTTGAATTCTTAGGGGTTATGCCCACCCTTAAAATAGTTATGCTAAAGAGAGGCTCATCTTTGAGAAGAGTACTGTTTGCAAATCACATGCTTACCAGGCTCAAGTTCATGTTTGAGACAATCTTTCAAATTATACTTGAGGAAACCAGTAATATACTCCAAAGAACAGAAATAGTTCCAAGACAAGATCTTTGTTTGGGATTGTGTAAAAGGGCAGTCTTTTTTCTTTGCTTATTCCCATAAATGCCAGCAATTCATGTGACTTAATGAAGGCCAATTCTGGCACCTTACAGAATTCAGCTCTTCAGTACATGCAGCTTAAAAAGCAGCACATATGCATTCATCAACAATTTCTCCAGAACAACATCAGGAGAAACTGTACACTGCAGATTTTAGCAATGATGCTGGTTACTCCTCCAAGATGTCTCAGTGATTTCTTGCTTTCTTCTGTCAGCTGCTGTTTCTTCTGTCAAGGCATAGCTTCTTTTTTTGTGCAGTTATAATGACTGAATTTAGTTATATTCTTTGAAGAATTTCTTTCCAGCCTGTGGAGACTGAAATTCATCTCTGTCCTCCAGAATAGCTAACCTCCCGTGATCCCAGCATGATGACACCTTCAGATCTCATAAGTATGCTCTCTGATGTATTCAGCTGAGTTTGTGCAGTCAGATGAATATTATGAAGTAAAAACTCTGGAGAAAACAACAGAAATTTAAACTCCTGTAAATGATTATTATGTACTGAAAGAAGATAAAACATTGAAAGCAAAGGTACTATTACAAGGGAAATACCGAGCCTAATCTGTTTTCTTGTAACATAAATGAGCTCTATTGCTTCAGTGAAGCATTTGCTGCTTAATGCAAGAAAAAATAGTGTCAGCCTAATTTTTTATTTTTTGGACATAAAGAATTAACAAGAAGGGTTTACAACCACAGAAGGTTGTGAACACACATATACTACACTTTTTGTTATTTGATGAAGATACTGGGTCATTTCTGACCTTCACAGCCTTTCATTCTGTCTTCCTCTGGGAAGTTGTTACTTTTGGCCATTCCATATTCTGAGCTTTGTCTTTTGAACCAGAGATTAAGAAATGCATCTTAAGTCAGAAAAAGAATGCATGAAAGATTCATCTTGTGGCTTACTATTTTTCTTATTGACTGATTCCTTTGAACTCTTTTTCTTTTGGGGGGATGGGATGGCAGTGGAGGAAAGAGGGCTAACTATCCAGAAGGGGGATTTTCAATATCCATTTTCAGGAGTTTTACAGGATATCAAGATACCTCACTGGCACCTCACTGGTACTCCTTATTCATGTGGTAATAAGTCCTGTCAAGATCAAGGTTCTTCAGGCTTTAAAGATAACTGAGTGTTTTTCAGCTAATCTTTCAATTTATTTTAGTAGCCATCCACAAAAATTATTCTAAGGGCTGAGATAATTCCACATTAACTTTACTCTGAGGCTGTCTTGTCCTCACAATACAAGGGAAAATAAACAGATGGAAAAAAACAAAGAAACAAAAAGACAAACCCCCATGAGGCCTCACAGAAAGTGCAAACTCCAGTGAAATTTTCTAAAATCCTTCAGCAGTGTGTCATCCTTCTAAGGGTCCAAGCAGCATGAACAAATCATGCTTTTCAGGGTCCTGGTCATTAGGCTGGAGTGAGCACGGGCAGTAAGAAAAATGTTCCCCACACCTGGTGCAGTGCCCTCAGCACTGTGCACTTCAGTGATCCATAGCATTACTGGTTTGGATCACCAGGGCAGGCACCTGGACACTTAGCAGGTAGTTCACTACAGGTCTTCTTTATAAAACTAAGCATAGTCTGCTTCCTAAATAAAGAGTCAGTTGCAGGTTTTTCATATGTGTTTTGTCAAATAAAAAATAAAAAAACAAAAACAAAGAGCCCCTCATAACTAGGCAATGTAGATTTCTAATGTCGCATTCAATATTATCTTTTTCTGTTAATTATCAGTTTTTAAGGCAAACAAGCTAGCTCCTTCAAAGGACACTTTGTTTTTTTCTTTTGTGTTTTTATATAAAATGCTCTTTTGAGTAGAGTTTATAAGAAACTATGCAACACTTTAAATGTTAGGCTACCGCCATTAGAATGTAATAGATTTTTTGTAGGTTTTTAGTGCAGCCAGTCGTTCTGCTATTCAGAAAACAGATTGTACTATTTGAGCTGTCAAAAATCTACTCATATATTATAAGCTAATAGAAGCACAAAGGAAGCCTGTTCCACATGGATACAACTGCAAATTCCTTGTTGTACTAAGGTATGGTTGCAAACACCTCTGTGTGACATTAACGTATACTCTTGAGCAGCATACTCTACTTCGCTTTTTTCCTCCTAATTATATAAACCAAAATTGACATCCCAAACTGTAAGTAGTAAACAGACTAGAACTTTAGGATTCTGTTTGGCATTTCTAGTTTTTGGCACCAAACGAGAAAGAAAATCTACTTAACATTATTTATGCTGTAGTATTAAAATCACTTAAGGCAGTAAGTGAAACAAATAAGTTAAAGAAATATGTGCCAGTCATGAATCTCATCAAAATTATTTTTGACACTTTCTGTTTTTTCCACTCATTAATTTCTAGTAAAGTTGAAAAGGGTACTGGAGGCAGGTTGTACTCAAATCATTTCACTGCTAAGTTAATGATCCTCTTCCACACAAAGTTCCCTTATGGCTATTTTGAAATAAACTAAGGGTTTTCATTTTTAACAAGGGAAAATGTTGACGGCTGAAAGGCTTTGTTGTGTTCTGTGACTAGCCTGCACACCAATACCACATCTACCCTTCCTGTTAACACCTAATCTCATGTCTTCCACTTTGGTTAGGCAAACCATGCAGTGGTAACTAACTGGACCAGTTTGGTAGTTAATGAGAATGATGAAAGGATGAAATTCTGAAATTTTGTCGTTGCTTTAAAATGAAAAAATCCCAAGGTTTTCTTATCTATTTTAATTTTGGAAGATCTTTCACCTCTATTTTGGTGGCTGCAGACACATAGACATAACTAAGCATTAGATTCTATATTCTTTACTCAGGGTAACTGAGAGTGGGGTTTTTACTTCCTGTTCTGGGTTATTAGTTTTAACGTCAGGGTGCACCGATGATGCAGGAATTAATAGAAAAGCAGAAGCATGAATCCTAAGCTCCCATAGAAGTCTTGTCCCAAAGAGCAGAAAAGACAAAAACATAAATTACACTGATGAAGAAGCCTGTGTAGTTTCTAGGGGTTTTTTTGTGTATTTCTTCTGCATGGATTATTTTCAAAAACATTTTGAAGAAAAGGGCTTATCATAACCAGACCATCAAATCCACTTCCAAGCTCAGTGACTGAATTCATATCAGCAGCACTTTAAAGGAAGATGAGAAATTATAAGTGAACAAATATCTTACTAATTTCCAGACTGATAAATATCAGAACATTTTACATGTTGTCTTGGTAATGTGCTATGAAGTGTTGATAAACAGGAATAAATCGATCTAATATTCCATGTCCCTCTCAGATCTTATATTCTTCACTTGCTTTCATTTAACTCTCTAAGCTCTCCCCTATGATTCAGTCTTTCCAGGCAGCATTATTTGTGTTGATATCCTGATCTGATTTGTTAATAACTTTCTGATAACATTATTCTGCTTGGAGACTAGTAATTCCAGCTGAGAATGTACTTGTTCTACTTTGTATGATTGCAATCATCATTGAGCATGTTGCATCTGCTTGTACAAAATACTGTACATTGTGCTGGATACATTAGACACTTAAGTCCACTAACGATCCTGGACATGTTTGTGCATTAAGATTTACATGTGGGGGGGTTTATTATTTTTTTCAGTGAAAGAAGTGGCTAAACTCTTCTAAGCAGTCTCTGATCACACCAATATAGGTGCTTGGTTAAGACGGCTCAATCTGGCACAAATGTGCTCTTTGTAGTATCTCATTTCAACTGAGGTGGTTTTGGGGTGTGTGGAAGAGCAGTTCAGTAGGCTGTCATGATTCCAGGCAACTGCAGTCATGAGCAGCTAGAAGTAATTTTGGGAAGTGACCTTTTCAGTCAGTTCAGATGCAGTCAGGAAAAAGTAAATGTGTCGGCAACCTTACCAATTCCTGGGCTCTCCTCCCCTCTTTGTACACTTAACTCCTTTCTCTTTCCCCCTTCCTCTTAATTTTCTTCTGATCATAGGTACCCCTACTATTTGCACCACTCACCACATAGATTTTTCATAGAATTATCCTAAGCCAATATGATCTGTGGGACTTCTCCCAAAATGCATTTGTGGCTCTCCTGGTTCAAGAGGTGGCCCAAGAAGGCAGTAGAAAGGACATTTGTTCATTTGTTCACCCATTCAAGGTGGGTCACTTACCCAGGTATGGAAAATCAGTGATTCCTGCTCAGTCTGACATTTCAGCAATAGATGATTTAACTTCTCTCTCCTCACACTCTCTAATTCACTGGTACAAAGTCCTGAGGTTTCAAAGGCCATGCAGTGGTTGAAATAGGTTTTTGCACAGACATGACTGTTGCCAGAAATTTGTGTAGGTGTGTTAGGCTTTGCCTAATATGTAGTTACGTGTGTTCACAAATTCCATTACAAGATTTGTGCCTTTTGCTTTAATGTCATCCTACTTTGAAGGGAATGTAATCAGAGGTTCTCAGAAGCTCTGAAGAGGGTGTCAGGAAAAGTCCTAGAGGAAGCAGGGGAGCAAAGCATTAGATGGGTGACAAGCCACAAGGCATGAACTTCCAGGAGGGGGAATAAAAGGAAGTCAGAGTAAAAGTATTCCTGAAAAGTAGAGCTAGTGCTTACACTTCCAAAGTAGATGGCATGTGAGAGCTGGATCATAAATCAGCAGCTGGAGGCAAGGTATCATCCTGGGCTGAACTCTCTAGTACATATAAGATTATTTTCCTCGTGAAGACATTAATTTTATTTTTTTCTGTTAACTGAAATTTTCTGTGTTTTATTTATTCCTCTGATTAATTTTGCCTGTTGATTTCTTCTCCACGTTTGTGATTTCTGAGTTCTCTCCTTATTCCCTGCCTGTATTTGAGAGTGCCACTAATACAATCTTTGCTCCTTCTTGCAGATCACTTGTGACAGTATCAAACACTGTCAGTCTTATCATCATCCTCTGCAATACACTTCAGGATACCTCTGCAGTCATTCACCAACATTTATCATTACTTTTTGCTAATGCTGTTTTTGTCAGTTTCTAGTTTACTCAAGCAGTAGCATGTCTGAGCCATGGGTAAACTTCCAAGGGGAAATTTAAATGACAGTCCACATATGGTCCCCACGGTAGAGGAGAACAAGCCAGGCTTAAAGGGGAGAATCATCAAAGCTAAGAGTCCTGTCATATATTCAGATTCCATCTCCAGCATCTGTTTACATCTTTGATAGCACCTCTAATCTTACCCATTTATCAACTCTGGTGTTTATCATCCTGAAGGAAATAGTAACTGTAAGGGGGAGCAGCTGACAGTAAAGAAATTAAGACTCAGAGGAGGGTAAATCACTCAGAAAAAGAGTATCTTGGTTTGACCTTCAAAAAGACAGCTTTAGTGGGAATAGAACCTCAAAGTATACTATGGGAAAGAAACTTTTATAAAAACCTGTACCATTTCAAATAGTTACAATAGGAGAGACCTGTTTTTCAGTAGACTGTCTCCTGAAACAGCTGCAGATGAATTACTAAAGAGAGAAGCTGAAAATGAAGATGGATTCAGTAGTGTGCAAGAAATTAAGAAGATAAATATATTTTTTAAAAGTAATTAGTGCAAGTAATACTGATTTATTCAGCTTTAATAAGTTCATCAGGAATTATGTTAAAATTGTGATTATTGTGAATTTATGTTGGTGTAGATTTCTGTTCACAGCACTTTCAAGATTACCCTTTAGACTGCCGATATCATAATGAAATCAGGAGAGGCAAGTTTGCATTTGCAGATGTGGAGACTAAGGTAGATACATTAGATTTAATAATCTGTATTTCCTGTCACGAAACTATTGTGTTCTGGTCTTGTATTAGAATTATCAAACATTCATTTTCTATTTTTATGTGTCTTTGTAGGATTTTTTTCAAAACCCATCAGCTTCATAAGATTCTTAATATATGGAAGTAAGCAAATTTTGAAAATTTCATTTTAATTTCTGAAAATTGAGGCCAGCTACAGCTAGTACCAACTTTCACATATTGAAGATTTCAGATTGCCCAAAATTTTAAGTATAATCCCCCTCTAGCACAGAAACTCTGTAAGTTACAAAGAAAAAAAAGGATGACTACACTAACTTGTGAATACTTTCAAAGAAAAGAGGTAAAGCATAAGATGAGTCTGGAATGAATTGAATGGGCTGACATATCAGAATTTGCTTTAATTCAGAGTTGTCATGAAGTTGTGATAGTACTTACTTTGCATGAAATATAATTTCTGCAACTCCCCATTTTATCATTCTTTTCTTTTTGGAATCTTACCTTAAAATTTCACTTTTTTATTATATATTTTGTTTATTTCTGTTTTTAAATATATATGCATATATACTTATATACTTTATTTATATTTTACTTGTATTTTTTTTTAGACGTTTATTTTATGTGCCTTAATTTTGTACATACATTCTGCAAATTTAATAATGGCTATTGATATGCCATAGCAACTGAAGCTTCTGTAATTTGAATTTTTACTTTATCTTCAGTTTAAATCTTGTAATCCGCTGTTGCTCAGTTCTTCTTGAAATATGTTGTCATTTTGTGTCTCCAGTCTGAAACTTGAGATGTTTCTGCATTCTTTGTCTCCTAAGAGAGGTCTGTGGCACAGAACAGAAGTATCTGTCTCTAAGTTTAATGTTTTTGAGCGGCACTTGCTACTGATCTGATATCCATAAGTCTTTATTTTCATGTATAGTTTATGCTCACAAAGTTTGTACAGCTTACTTGGATTTCTAGATTGTCTGTTACCTATTACCTTTCAGGACTGTTTTGTTTTAGCATTTGTATATAATTATAGCTTAAACTCTCTGTAGGTGTGTTTCACATCATAGTCAATTTGTCTCATTCAGAAAATAATTACAACCAACTTAAGTATACAGCAAGATTGTTCCAGCACTTTGTATTCAAAAGGGTTTTAGACTGCAAGTGGCACAATAAAGTACTAATAATTAAGGATTTCATTCTGCAGATCAGATTGCATTCAGTTCAGCTCAAAGTTGTTTAGACATGTCAACAATTAATTCTATAGAAACAAACACTTTTCATTAATGAGCTGGAATCCATTAATATACAATTCTTTGAATACATAAGCTGCAATTATAGCTGAATGTAGTCCTCTGATGCAACAGCTACAAAGTTTGTCTCTTTCTAAAAGCTTTCCTAATGCCTCACTGATTTCTATTTCCTACTCGTTAAATTATGGCCTAATTAGTATAGAGCTTTGTTGTAGAGAAACAATTTTCACTTTCTAAAATGTTGATCTTTTCAGATTCTACTTTCAGCAGTATTTTCTGTCTAAAAATGATTCAGCTCTGCATCAAAGTTGCCACTTCATTTACTGTTATAAAACGCTGAGGTGATGAGGACTGTGGAAATTGCTGTAATTATGCAAGTATTTGTGTTTGCTTATTGTCTCACAGCTGCCTAAGTGTTATTTGAAGATAGGGCTCCTCAGCAAACAAAAATTTCATTTACTGAATTTTTTTTGTCTTTCACATTAAATTCCTTCCAGTACAGTAGAAAAAACAAACCTTCAGCCAAGAGAGATCCCTTACCTAGGGCCAATTTCAATCTTTTTGATCTTCTGAAATCTGGTTGAATAAAGATCTTGAATCTGTTTCTATCACTTTGTCTGCCTTAGCTTAGAAATTGTCCATCTCTCTGTCTCTCACAACTTGGGTATTCTTGCTGTAATTAAAATCTCATTTACCTGGTATTTAAATCTGATTAAAAATTCTACCTAAATTTAGGAAAACTTACTCAGCAAAAAAAATATTTTAATTAAAAGTGCCCTGAAAAATAGGCGTGTCTGGTGGATATTTTTCTACACAAAAGAAAAGAGGAAAAAAAAAGTTTTCTTGAAAGTTCCCAGTCAGCTCTATTTAGCTGCTGAAGGGGGGAACGTTTTGCCACTATAAATCATGCACAGCGCTTACAGATAATTTGTGGTGCAATTAAAGTAGCTACTAAGATTTTGTGGTGTGCAATTATGTTTTTTCCATCAGAACATCATTAGGAGAATACTTGTTTGCCCTTGCAAGTGAGCATGCTAAATGTAAAGAAAAATGCAACTGGCAAGCAATAAAGGGCAGATTAAGGGACAAATAAGATGTTCAAAGAGTTCTTTTTGAGCAGGGCTTTTTTTGTTTGCTCAGCTTTTGTTTTTCTAGCCTTTACTGGAATAAAAATAGGAGCTCAGAAAACCCATTTAATTCCATATAGTTGGCTGACAGTTTTAAATGCAACTTCATGCATCAGTGGTAAATATACTGGGTTATAGTTAAGTAAAAAAAGCAGTACGTGCTAAACTTGTGAACAACACAACATAGTATTGGATATACCTGTTTTTTTAAGTTTTAGTAACTCTCCAAAAGGTAGGCTTGTGATATTTAGGACTGTAGGAAAATTCGGGTTAGAAAGGATTTCAAAAGGTCTAGTCCTGCCTCCTGCTCAAAGCAGCATCAACTAGGATAAACCAGTTGAGTTTTGAAAAATTCCAAGGATTCTCAGTTGGAAGCATGACCAGTTCACAGATTGCATGACCTCTCTGGTCAGCATGTTCTGCTATTTGTTTAGTCTCGTGGTGAAAATGTTTCTCCTTAATGTCTTTTGTTTCCACTTATCCTTGTTATCTCTCTTATTTTTATGCATCACTGTGAAAAGCCTGGCTTTGGCCCCTTGATAATCTCTCTGTAGGCAGAGAATTGATGGTGGAGTCGTTGGTCTTTTAAACTTCTTCATGATAAGACATCTACCATGGTGTTTGTGGGAACACTGGAAAATTAGAATTCTTTAGCCTAATAAAGAGAAGACTTAAGGGATCAATTAATAGCAGCTTTCAAATATATAAAAGGTGTATTTAAATATTATATCTGATTCTGATAATATGAAAAATTATATCTAATTTCTGGTTCATATGTACAGTTTAGAGAGATTATAAACTTCATATGAAGCTTATAAATTACATGAGGGAATCAACATGGCAGAACAGAGTTGTAAGATGGAGCATACTCTAAGATGAACCACAGCTTAAAAAGGATTGGTTTAAAGTACAGACAGAAGTCTCTGACAGAAACTTGATCTTTCAGCTAAAATGAAGAAAGCAGAAATTAGTTTGAGGTATTTGTTCTGTTTAATCCATAGTTTTTAGAAGAAATAAAAATTGAGTGAGAATTTTCAGAGAACATGTTCAGGTCTGTTCAGAGAAAATATCCAGACTGCTTATTCATATTAGGCATCCTGATGTTTTAGAGAGAAAGTGAAGGAAGGAAGAGGAAACCTCTCTGCCTATTGGATAGGCTAGTCAACAGTGCTGGCGTTAGTGCCATTTTCTCTCCTGCTGCGCTCCTGAGAGAAAAAGAAATAATTAGTCTCTGTAGCAGCACCCTGGATTCCCAGGTGTCCATGTTGAAGGTGTATTTAATTTCTCATTTCAGGTTTCAACTGAATAGTCTAATATTTTGGCTGATATTGTTTTCCTTTAGAAGTGAAAAACACCACTTCTTCTTTTAACTACTGCAGCTAGAATAGAAGTAGAATATGAAAAAAACACAGGTCAGTAGACACTCAATAACTTGGGTAAGAGATTTCTACACAACTTCACTCAGAATTTCCATTTCTTGTTGTACCACCATCTGTTGTTCAGTTGTACCACCATCTCTTACTAGACTGTACTAAAAGTTAACATTGAATTTACAGGATAATAAAAATATAAGTTTCTGCCGTAAGTAATTATGAATTTAAATTAAATTTAACACAACAGAAAGCCAAAACTAGAAGACCAGTTATAACAGCAGATGACATAATAAAAAGTGGGGGGTTTTTCTCAGATTTTCAGGTTTTAAAATTGTTTGAATTTGGGAGTTAATATCCAGAAGGCAAATATAATGTATTAGTACATGTTCAGAATTAAAAAATCCAGTTTTGCAATATTAAAATTGTATAAAGTGACATTTTAAATTCTTCAGGGTGGACCTTCTACTCTCATTAATTTTCTGGATAATGCATATGCCAAACCATGCCAGACTGAAGGATTGTTCACTTTTGTGGTAGTTTAAGTTATTTCTTAAACATTCATTTCTCCAATGCTCTATGTAAGACTGCCATGCAAAAACATGTAGTGATTCTCATTTCTTTTTGTCAGCAGTGGCTCAAGACAGATTTAACATTTTTTTTGTAGCACTTCTGTTTTTGTCAGTATAGTTTGTATTTCATCACTTACTGGTTTGCCTTGGCCATGAAAGTTTCATTGATTTTTTTTTTTTTTCGCGTGTCATGTTGTCATCAACCACCAGCCTCCATCTACAGTGGCTGTACATAATTATGCACCATGTTATGGATCTGTTTTGTCAAAGAACTTCTCAGGAAAATTGTACTAAACTCAAAAAAATGCCACACAAGCAGATTTTGGAGTTTTCCTCTGACTGATAAGGGCTAGAAGCCATGAGTCTTCAGCTCCCTGTTTTGAATGTGTCAGACCTTTCAGCACCAGCCAAGTTCCAAATCCTGAAAGCCATTTGCTTAATGACTTTGCACTTGGACCCCTTTCAGTTTCTCAGAGTAACTCTCTAGCAAGAGCTTTTTTCAACATAGTCCCATGAATTCACAAATTCCATGGCCTGAGAATGTATTATCTATATTGTGCTTTTGCTGTCTGACAGCCTTCCCCGTTCTGGGGACTCTTTGAAGACATAGCAGACTCTGAGACCCCATTTTTCCATCCCTTGGCAATGTTAATATTGCATCTGATTTTTAAGTGTCTTTCTATTTTTGGTAGTATCACCAGGAAGGGAGAAAAGGTTTGTTCATCCTCCATCTGCAAATACATGGGCTCCCTGCAGTTTCTGAAATTTATCTAATTCAGAGGACTAATCTACCTGTATTCTATGGAGAACTTCTTATCCCAAAAGTAGACTCATTCTTCAGCACCTCCTTTGTCAAAAGCACATTGCTTTTCACCACAGAAATCGGTCCCCAAGATTGTTTCTGCTGTTAATTGGGAAAACTAAATGTAGGATTATCTCCTGCTAGAGGTTCTTAATGTAGATCAATGAGTTATGTCAAGGTCCAATATGAGACTAGCAGGATGAAGTCTATCCTCAGCACTCCCTGGAATTCAATAAAAGCTCTGTTTCTATCAAGAGATATCTATGGGTAGTTCTGATACAGGAGGTGTGTTACTGACACATACCAAGCTGCTGCTTTCACCCAAGTGCAATTTATCAGGCATTATAATCCCTGAGGACCTTGGGTGACTTATTTTGTACCCATACTTTCTTTTGGTTGAACTCTGAGCCTTACATGTCAGGGAAGAGTTGCCTGCGAGCAATGCCTCCAAGGCACAACAAAAAGGTTATTTGGCACATTCATGTCCTTATGCATTTCTGTGCTTTTCCTTACAGACAGTTAAAAAACTGAATTGTGCTTGAACGAGTGTCAGTGCACTCACAGTGGGGCCATGGGCCTGTGTGTGTGCCTCTGTGGACTGCTCCACTTAAAATATATTTCTCAAGTCTGATTTAAGGGAGCAATAATCTTGATAGACAGTCTGAGTGAGGTTATATTTTGCAGTGCAAATTCCTGAGCAATAATTGCAGTAAATTGCTCAGAAAGTTTCCTACCCACATCTGTGAAACTGTCTGATGCTTTTTTAGATAGTTTTCTGGGTTCTGTTCCATCAGTCATGTCTGGAGTTTGGTCCACTCTCTTTCCCAGTAGCATTTAGACTGGTAGAACATTGGCCAATCTTCATCTCGGCCTCTGGATCCTCTCTTGCCTTGGTTTTAAGGCTAGGGCATTCTTTTCTCACTTCTTGGCCTTCGCTTGTGCTTGACCCTGCAGCTCCTGTGTTCTTTGCTCTTCTGGGTCCACTCCCATCTTGGCCTCTAAGTCTTACTCCTATTTGTACCTAACAACACCCATGAAGAACAGCACTGTTCAAGCAGGAGCTCAGATCTTAAACATTTACTTGTCCTATTCTTGTATTGGTTTGAGGTTTTTTATAATTTTATGTAGGCTATTATCTAAATTCATGTATTTAAGATGAAAGAATTGTGCTGGAGTTGTTAATTTTTCAGTAATTACCTCTATTTTTTAAAACTTCTGTGAAGGAAGCAGGAAGAAAAAGTCATTTTAGCTGCAGTGAGATTTTAGCATTTGAATGAAGAGAAAGTACTTAAATCTCATTATTTCTCTGCAATTAGCTGCCTTTTTGAGTGAATGCCCTGAGTCAAAGAGCTACATTAAGGATGAACATTGAGATTTTTCAGCGGTTAAGTCAAGGCCATAGTGGCAGACAGGGCATTAGTTTTTGGGCAGGAAGGAGACGGATGGACGGGTTTTTGGCTTTTATGTTTTCTGAAGCAATGAATGTAATACATCTTCCAGCAGTATATCTATGCATGAATTGTTGGGGTTTTTAAAAATACATTTTTTATTTTTGTCAGTGTTGTGATTTATTCTCTGTATTAATTCAGTGACTTGATAATTTCAAAATTCAGGAGCAGATTATTATTGATTCATTGGTTGATTCACTCAGTCTTTGATTTGATATATTCATTGTTTATTTTTAATTAGCTGAACAATTTACAGTCATTTAGCCCCAGTCATTGTTATTGTTACTCACTTCTTCCTTTAATCATAATCCCTACACAGAGAAGATAACTCATCTTTCAAATTGCATCGTTAACGCCAAGTTTGTCGATAACTTGGCAAATAACTGCAGTTACTTAAGCCATTTTTCTAAACTAATACTTCTGTATCCCCCCCAAATGAACTATAAACTCAGTAATTAAAAGCAAAAAAGAAAGATTCATGTGTTTTGAGGGAAAGATATACCATGGGTGAATACAAAGCCAAGAAAGCGTGGCTCTGTCTCAGTCAGGGTCTGTCAGTGCCTGCTGAGTGGTGTGAGGTGTCTTGAGGAACATGTGGAAGTAAGATACTCCATGTTTGGGCTGTCCTTCAAATCTAGCACTAAAGTCATCAGGAATTAATGTCCAGGGCTCCTCTGTAGCTTCCAGCTGGTTTATCTGCATTTCAACACATTATTTCCAAGTGTAAGGCTGCCTCTGTTCTTCTCATTTTGGTAAAGTGTTCTGTTGTGACAATGCTTCCCAACATTGTGTCCATTGTCCACTGATTTCACTTTTCATTATCTATGAAAAAAACTTATATTCTTAAATAATCATAGAAAAGTTTGGGTTGAAAGGGACCTTTAACAGGTCCTTTAACATCTAGTCTATGTGGAGGGTTGCCCGAAATATAGCATGCTCACTCATAGAGGTATTAGTGCTAGTTCGTTTATTATCTTGAAACGAGCACGGATATAGACAAAGGCATTGTTTACATGACACGCTGGTACACAAGATTGGTTATTTGCTTGTGCTCACACACCTACTCTAGTTTGCTATAGGCTGTAAGTTTCTAGCTTGGATTTACTGGCATTAGCTAAGGCTTTCCATATCTTGTTTTACCTCCCCTACGTTGCTTACAGTCTTGGCTCTTGTTCCTCTTTATCTCTTGTCAAGGACACTTCAGTCGGTAACACAGGCTGGATTGTGCAAATGCATTCCAATTATATGGCCTTGCTCTGCAAGCCATTCTTCTAAAAGTCTAAACCTCAAGTAAGATTTGTCCAGAAAGCAGCTTTCAGAGGAAAACCTCATCTGTCCTTTTAGTCCAACTGCCATGATTTTCTTCTACCCAACTGCTGATGGTTTATTTGGATTGCATACAACTGTGCTTCTTTTACTACATGTGATTCAAAAAACTTTCTTCAAAAAATGATAAAGTTGTTAATTCCCATTTTGCAACAATGATAATTTGGGAAGGGCAATTGTCAATAGATGTGGCTTTACTTTAAAGAAATACCATGGAAACCCAACTTATACATTAACTACTTTTTTACTATTATTATGCAAGGACATTTACTTGTTTATGATTTCTGAGAAATGCTGAATTTCTTATTTTTCTTTCCCTCTGAGAAAATAAACAAATCTGAAGACCTGGCCTGACATAAAATTGAGCATTGAAACAATTCTGTGATGTTCTCTAGGCATATTATTTCTGACTGTATTTGACAAGTTTATTGGAAAAATTCAGGTAAAATGTTTTGACTTATTGCCTTTCCATGGCAGATTTACTGAATGCATAAAATTTCAGTGAAATTAAATAGGATTTTCATTAAATGATACATGCAAAAACATTTTGGTATGAGTGAGAGATCACAATTTTAATTTTATTTTAATGTGTACTTTTATTCTTCACTGTTGTATCAGTTGTACAGTCTTTTTCACCCTTGATATTTTCTTGTTAATATTTCAATCATGCTTCAATGTGTTTAAGAAAAAATATGGGAATTTTGAGTACTGGGACTTTTTGTATATGTTACATTTGGTGGACTGTAAACCTGTTATAGGAGGGCATGCAATTAAAATTAACAATGTATTTCATGTTCTGTGTGAAATAAGAAATGAGAAGTAAATCTTGTCTCCTCTTAACATCTTCTGTTGATGAGGTATTTTAAGCAAAACTCTGATCATTTACATTAAGAAGGGCCAACCCTGTCCTTCTCATTACCAGTCAGCAGGACATGCCTACAGAGGAAATGCAACACTGCAACTCCTCAAGGGCCTCAGAAAATTTTTTTAAAAAATTAAAAATTGATACTAAACACCACAAATGCTCATATGATTGGAGAAAAAGATGTCCAGGAGGCTGAAACCAAAAATCTTGCCTTGAGAAAGAAAGGGATGTTCTGATGCAGTGTTCTGTAAGGATACCTGTGGTTATTGGAGGGAATAAGTAAATGTTTCCTGGAGACATTGTAAGGCATTAAGTTTCTCTAACAGTGTGATAGTTGAGGGATTTGGAATAAATTTTACATAAATATACACCAGTGCTTTAAAAGCTTGTAATAGATTATGTGGTTTAAACTGTGTTTAAATTGCATAAATTTCCTCCTACTAGACTGGGTTTGAAATAACTACATGGTTAAAGTCATGTAACAAAGATAACTTTAATTTATTTTTTTTTCAGGTCCCAAAACTAACATCTGAATTTTTAAAATGGGATCTAAATATAAGTTTTCATGATTATTGGTTTAGAAGTAGTAATCAAACCATGTGTTCATTTATAAATTCTAATTCTCTCCTCTGGGCATTGCTAGGAAACACTAGTTAAGCAGTGGTTTTCTTTTTTTCCTGATAGTACTGAAATAGGTTCAGAAAATTCAATCTGAAGTAAGAGAAAGTTTCTATCTCTCAGAAACTTCCTTTCCTTCCAGTCTTAGAAAAATACACCTGTCAATATCAACTTATTTTTTATTCTTTTATACAGTAAACCAGGGAAAACAGTAATCTTCAAAAGGTTTGGATAATTTTTGGTTCCAAGCATTTCCAGCATGTTCCACCTGGGATATGTTGTGATTATTGGAGCAAAACTCATTTGTGTTGAAACACTGGCATATTTTATTTAGCAGACTTTGATAGGAGCAATTTTAGTGGCAGAAATCATGAAAGCTTAACCAATTTCCCCTTCTTTCTGCAGTAAAAAGGTTTTGTAGTAGAACAAATAGGCTTTTCTAAGTGTTCTATACAATGTTCCACATGAAGTGCTTTAGAATGGTTGCCAAACTGGTGTTAGTATTTTACAGGGAAGCCATTCTATTCGTGAAGGCATTGAATTAAGGGACAAAAGGAACAAAACCCTTAAATTACACTTTGTGTAAATGTGCACATCAGGAACCATTGCAAAACAAAGCTATTGTTATTTGTGTCCCTTTCAAGAGTCACATGGATTTTTTGACTGATGTCATAAACTGCAGTAACCCAGGAATTGGGCAGACTTGTATCTGATGAGTAGCTTAATAAGCTGTATTACTTCAGAAATTAATTCACAATTAATGATACAACTATATGGACTCTTATAGGAAATGGTATCTGGTATGCTTGTCACCTGGAAAACTGTCTTGCTGTTAAGTGAATAGGTTGAATACCATGGGAAGAGGGAGAAAAACCCCAAACAAACCCAACTCGCAAACCTTTCTAGACAATGCCGAATCTCAGCATTGCTCCTATGTATCTCTGCCTTTGTTACATTCCAACAGTATGTATATAAATGTACATATACATACATACATATATATATATGTATGTGTGGGTGTGTGTACATATATATATATATATATATATATATATAAAATCCCATGTTCTTAATTATTTACACTAAATTAACTATGGGATTTTCAATCAGGAAACTCTAATTTCACTTACTCTTTCTGCCTCAGNATATATATATATATATAAAATCCCATGTTCTTAATTATTTACACTAAATTAACTATGGGATTTTCAATCGGGAAACTCTAAAATCACTTACTCTTTCTGCCTCATCACAGGAAACTGTATAATTTTGCCTTTTTGATGTAAGATAAAGCATGATCAACCTTATAAAGGAAAGGAAATAAGTGTTATGTATTCATTTCAAAACCTTTAGTAGAGTTCTTTCAGAATTCATAATTACTGAAGCCCTACTTCAATAGTCTTAGTTTTCTAATGGCTCTATTTGCAAATTTTAAATGCTAGCACTTAACTAAGTCTGTTTTGTCTGTTATTTAGTGGCATGTATCTATAGATATTTCCTTTTCTGTTTCTCAGTTATCATTAATGCCTGTGTGGAAGCTGTGTTTTAAAAATGGAGAAGGGATGATTTTTGGAGATAGTGGAGATGGTAGTGCTGCAGCAAATTTGTAGGAAAATTAAAATGGAGGTGGCTCTGACCTGTAGTGAACTTGAGGAAGCAGCAGCACTTGCATCTGACTGCAAACCTCTCTTCCACACCTTGTCTGTCCCCAGAAGTCACAGCAAATCACGATCATTTAGATTGGAAAAGACCTTAAAATCAAGTCCAACCATAAGCCTGACATTGCCAAGTCCACCACTAAACCATTCCCTGAACACCACAGTCTACACATCTTCTAAATACCTGCAGGGATGGCAACTCAACCACTTCCCTGGCCAGGCTATTGTAGTGCTTGACATCACACCTATTCACCATCTTCTGAGTCATGAAAAAGATGTAAAGAACCATCTGTTTACAGATGGTAGAGAAAAAGAGGTCACAGGCTGTTGTGTACTGATTTGCCGTGCAGCCTTTTGCCCTTGCTGCGAGCTCCTTGCCCCTGGCAGAGGAGGACAGTGGGTAGCTCAGCCCACCAGCCTCCCCTTGACCCCCTGCTGCTGCTCTGCCACTGCCTGCCCTACGTGGCATCTGCTGGAAACAAAGGGATATTGATTTTTTTAATCTGTGATTATACAGGCTTTGCCAATGGATCTGAACAGACTTCTGTAAAGCATCTCCGGAGCCCACTAGTGAGTCACAGGAGGTAGTTCAATTGTACATGGCTTAAATGAGTCCAATGTTTCTTTGAGCTGGGGCATTTTGTCCCTTTGTGACACATCAATGAATCGACATGAGAGAGAGAAACCCAATCAGGTGATGATTTCACAGAAGTGGAGCTGTTGGTCAGTAATTTTCTCTCACCATTCCTATTTTATCC
The DNA here is from genome assembly GCA_013400915.1 of Pardalotus punctatus. Lineage (NCBI taxonomy): Eukaryota > Metazoa > Chordata > Aves > Passeriformes > Pardalotidae > Pardalotus > Pardalotus punctatus. Next base: position 427,148 of record VZTX01019328.1, on the reverse strand, counting down.
TTAAAACAAAATCAAAGGAACAACCTAAAAAAGAACTTTTCTCTCCCACAGGATAAACAATTGTATTTTTAAAAATGTTACTAAAATCTACCTGTCCTTTTAAAACACAGCATTTAAAACTGGAATACCTTCACCAACAGGATTATTTTCTAACTCAGTTTCCTTGGGTAGTATTTTTTCTTCTTTTTATTCTAATTGTGTCTGCACAGAAGCAAATCTATATATAAATTATTGTTATTTTGTTTTCTAAATCATAAAAAGTCATAGTTTAGTAACAGAAATATTGTACTATGTGGCAATGGAAACTGAGATTCAATATGAAACATGCATGAAAGTTACAGTGAACTGTTCACGTACAAGAACTCACCTAGTTATGTTTGAGAGTTACTGCCAAATTTTTAGGTAGAAAATCACTGTGCTATAAAAGTCACACTTTATGTTTACTGCATGTCCCAAACTCTCACTAAAACTCTCAATAAAGGAGCAAATTTGTTAAGAAATGGCCATCAGACCCAAGGGACATCTGCATTGGCTCTCTGGTGAGCTTTAAAATAATACTGGGTACACCACGTAGTGTATCATGGAAGACTAATAAAGTAAAGAGAGCTTGCATTTCTGTAAAATTGAAGGGCTGCTAAAGAGAAATATATTTTCCTGGTCTGAAAAAAAGTAGCCTCTTTTAGTTTGGTTTGGTTTGGTTTGGGTTTTTTTTTGGCTGCAGAAGTATGTAGAATTCATACAGGTTTGCTATGTGAACGTCACCCGTTCCAGCATAATTGTTTATTCACATTGTTCTGGTAGCCATAGGGAGAGGATTTACTATCCCATGCTATGATTTTTCACTCCAGTTAATGAGGAAGAGAAAATCGGACAAAATTATCTGAGGAATAAGAAGAAAGTGTGTGTTTTCTTATTGACATATTGCGCTTGCGTTGTATATGTACAGCAACATACATCTGTGTGCTGTGTAGGAGCCCCACACCAGCAGAAAAGATCTGGCAGTATAGGGACACAACAAGGAGCAGAACAGTAGGGTGGAATTTAACAGCTTCTGAGTTAGTGCTGGAAGCCTTCTAGGGTTGAGCTAGAGAGAGGGGACTTGCATGATGAGAAACAAAAGGGAAAGTAAAATGTGTTTCAGTGTCAAAGGCTAAATTGTAAAGCAGATTTCTAATATAAACCAGCGGTTCAGACAAGAAGAAAAATCTTCAGGATATAGAGGATGGTGCAAATAGAGAAGATGGAGCAGAGGGCAAGATCAGAGGTGTAGAATAAGCATGGAGGAGGGTGTTGAAGAGAGGTCAGAAAGTCTACTGGAGATTCTTAAGAGAAGGAGGAAAAGTTTTAATTTGATTTTAAAATACCACAAAGGCTAAGGAAAGCTATTGATAAGGTGCAGTTTCTGGAATATAAAATATACGCCACCTGACATGTGGGGTGTACTTACAGGGAAGACTTCAGACGATGAGCAACAGTCAAGAGGACCTCAAGTCTGAAAGTGTTGAAGGAGATGGTTAAAGCAGACAATGAGAATGAATTTTAGCAAGGTTTCAAGGATGCGGATAGGCTTTCTCATACCAGAAATCACATGAAGAAAAAACATATGTTAGCTATGAAAGCCTCTCTAATAATTGGGCTCTAAGAACAAAGTCAGTCTGAAATTCAGTGCCTAATCAAGGTGCCCAGCAAAAGAAAGAAAAAAACATAATAATATCCTGTGACTGACTAGCCCTCTAGTTTATCTGGTTGAGATGCATAAACCAGAACAAAGTTTAGTGGGGAAGGAAATGCAACAGAGTAAAGCAGCTTATTGAAGATAAAATTAAAGCTCTTTTGTTTCTGTAAGTTCCTGCCACTCAAAATACACCTAGATTTAGATAGTTCACTCCCATATGCAGTGCAAGGGGAACACAGTTTTAAAATTAAAGCAGGTGAGGTATGGAGTCATCAAGAGTTAGAGGAAAGTACAGCTGCATAAAACAGAGAAATGGTGTAAATAAAAATCTGAAAGCCCAGTCCTGCTGACCCATTCATCACTTTGGGATACATGGCTTGAACACTGTGTTTATTATATTTCCCTTTTTTTCAAAGAACTGGGGGGGGATCCCTCAGATGCATGACAGCTATTCTATACCAACACCAGGCAAACTTTATCCACGCTACGTAACTCTGTCTCAGCTGTGGAGTTTGAGGTTTCCTTTTTCTTATACTTTAGGTTTCATGAAGAATAATTGGAACAGAACAGGAATTCAGATTTTCCCACAGGGTATTTAATTTGTCCAACCCCTTTTACCATCTCTCCCCAGTGTTCTAGTTGTTAAGAGATTTTCCAGTCTCAGCAGATGAGTAATTAGTATTATCTTTTGCCTTGAATGTTCGAGATTGTTTTCTCCATGTGTCTGCAGTAGGTGCTAAACGCAAAGGCACACAACTATCACAGCTGTTACTTCATTCACCATCTGAAATGAGATGACAAAAGGATCCAGGAATTATACAGCTATTTAAGAAAATTTTGGAGATTACTGAAATGAAATGGAACAGCTGCTCTCTGTGGAAGCCAATAGCACTACAGCAGAAGTAGAATCGTCTCCCTTTAAACCAGATGTCTCTAAATTAGGAACAGACCAAGTAAAATACTTAAATATTGATGTGCTATATCAAGATACTGTAATCCTTTAGTCTGAATTTTGTTCCTGACAAAGGAACCCAAAGCTCACTTCAGTAAACAATCATAGTAATCTTTATGTGAGGACCATCTGGCATGTCAGAATGAGATCCAAATGGGTAAAACACTGACTAAGTGGTTGTTTGAAGCTGGATATCCAGGAAGGTTAGGAAGAATGCTGGGTGTAGTTTGAAGACCCACCTTGATATTCCAGAGCAGACTTCTTACAAATACCTATGTGGAAGCCCTTCTTTCTGGTCTGGTCACCCGATCTGTAGCCATCTTCACAGGGCATGTGTCTGCATTTATTCATTAATAATGGGGCAAGGCTTAGCCTTTTCTTTTAAAAGACAGCTATTTGGTGGTACTGCTTACTTCTTATATACATTCAAAAGGTTTGATATTCGAAGACAGAAGTTTTGTGTTCAAGATTCTCCTTAGCCCCTATATTCCTGGTAGGAGTCCTTAAGATTACTTTAATCGCTACTTTAGAGGTTACAGTAGATAGGGCAGAGGGGTACTTCTTTAAAAATGAAAGGAGTAGGAAATTCATTGTCAGACACCACAGTGGTTGTCATGGTTGCCAAGGCAGTCCCCCTTTTCTGGGAGAAGCAGCATTCTGCAGGGCCCATCAGGTGCAGTCGCAGCAGAACAGCTCTGCTGACTCAAACTCTCTTTGCTGGGTGTGTATAATATTAAAATATTAAGCCATAATGGTGAATAGAGATTGAAAATAACGAGGTAATTTATGAGATGTTAGTTAGCATATGGTGTACATCAAAAAAGAACATTACAAAATAAGTGGAATACCAGCTTTGTCGTTAAAGTGATACCAAGCAAGCAGCATCTGACCACGTAACAGCGACAGCTGGGTAACTTCGAAGGAGCACCTGCACTGTGCTGCTGCAAGGAGTCTGGACAAATGAAATGCAATCCATGTTTGCTGTACTGAGTATAATCAGTTGTCACTGTTTAGTCACATAACCCATTATTCTGGTTACTGTTATTCACATAACATCTCTACTAATTCACATTAGTAGAGATGTTACATTCTTTGGACTATACCATTTCTCTAAAAAATAAGACCATGTAACAGACAAGTCAATATTTATAAGGCAAGAATGGACACTAACAACAAGACTAAGTTACTTGAGGAATTCAGAATTATTGTGTTGTAAATACTGCTATAAGTGTTACATAATGCCAATGAAAAATACAAGTGCTTCAGTTTTTTTGGAAATAAATCTTGTTTTTGAACTGGAATAGCCACCTCCTTGAATCAAGTGATCACACACCAGCTATAAACTGTCTCTGACAGTTAATTTAACATACAAGTCAGGATTTTCAGGCAACACATTCTAATCAAGTTAGAAAAATATAAACAGTTAAAATATTTTAAAAGTGGAATGAAAGAATATTTAATATAAAGAGTCATGTGGTTAGAAGTAGGAACTTCTGGGCAGCAGAGCTATTGATTTTTTTTTTTTACTGTAAATTTCTTTTTCTCTGTAACCTACCATGGTTATTATCAAGAGGAAAAAGTGAATAAAATAGCAGAAAGAATGTGTTTAATATTGAATGTCATCCTTAGTCATAGACACATATAAAAGTATTAGAAGTGAATTCTCATTGTTAGGGTTTTCAGCTGGAGGCACCCAGTGAAAAAAACGCAGCTTATTGAAAATAATATATGAAAAAGTTGGTTTTGTGAACTTTATATGTGCACATGCACTCTTTGTTTATTCTGTTGAGGATATTGGTGCATTATGTTCTAGGGCTTGTTATCCATGAGCCAGATGGTGCTGTCACTTGGACCAGGTGAAGAGTCAATTCAGGATCCTTCCAAATGAAGCAATCAATGTAATATTTAAATGCACTGTTTGGTAGTGTTTGTCATCCAAATTCATCAGAGGAGCTATGGTACAAGGTGCAGATAGTTCTGACTGCCTGTTTTTAATGACCATATATTGTATAGCAGCATGCAGACTCCACTTCCCTCTAGTGCTGGTATCAGGACTGCTAAAACTTTCTTGTACACACAATTTATACAGCCTACAAAGTATTCTGTGAATGAAAAACCATCTAATAAGGTTCGAAAAACTTGATGCTTATGTAACTATTTGGTTTCCTGATGAAGAGGACTAAACTAATGATTATGGAGTTAAGAAGGGTAATTTGCCTTACACATGGCAGAAAACATTGAAGAGTGTCTCAGACCAGCTAGTGTTTACGTGAAGGACTGTCACTGAGATATGTTTCCACTTTCCCTCGTTCATAATTTTTTTCTGTCAGCTTGGTTAGCCTATTTATTATTTTATTAATGATTGGCAGTTAGTCATTCTGATCTATTTTCTTACCTAAGGATTTAAGGTAAGATTTTTTTTTTTATTCTGATCTTTATCAAAGGGACTATGAGACTCTCATTTGAAGTCCCTGTCAACTGGTTATTAAGGAACTATTTTAAAGCATGTTACTGTTGATTTGACATGAGCAAAGGGAATAAATGGCAATATAGAGGTGTTTTCATGTTCCAAGTTTTGCTTGAATATTGCAAGGTGTCATTGAAGGTCTCACACAGGGGATCTATCTTTTTTATCTGTAATCTAAACAAGATTGTTTATGTTTTTTACCAGATTAGTGATTAGTGCATCAGCTTTAATGTTGTTCATCAAGAAGCTGTAAATAAAATTTTAAAAATCATGACCCAGCACTTATGATTCTGACCATCTTGGCTTGTGGAAGATTCACAAGACATCTTGTGTCACCACTGAGAGACGTAGCCAGTGTGTCATTTTAAAGAAGTACATTATTTTCTCCTCCAGTAGGAAAGCAAACATTGAAAAATCTGTAATTAGGATGAGACTTTTTGGTTTCAGTTATCTACTGTGCAAGATCAAAGCTCTGACTCCTGAACAAGGAGAAGCTGCCCAAAGGTTAATTCATAATTCATCTAATTGAAACTTGCATGATAGACGTGATCAGGATATGGACTAGAAGTAGTGCTGTTGTATGCGGCTTTTGACTGAAGACTTGAGATGACAATAAAAAATCTGTCAGGGATATAGGGAAATGAACTAAGGTACTCTGAGTCCTTCTTGGAGGGATGGATCAACAAAATAAAATGTGTATGCATTAAAGCATACCTGAAAAGGAACTTAGCATGACAAGCTGTGTACAATTAGATTATAAAGGTTATAGGAGCTTCATAGAGTATCTGTAGGGTTTGTTCACCCTTCTTTTTTTTCCCCCCTTCTTGTTTTCTGGCATATTTATGGAATTTTCACTGACTCAATAATTCTACACTTCCTGGAAGAAAAAGCAGAATAGTTTTATTAATTCAAGTGTCTTCCTGCTCTGTTAGTCCAATTATTTTTTCTTCTTTTTTTTTTTTAATGAACCATGTTTCATTCTCCTCTAATATTCTATCCTGCATTGCTTTAATATAGTCTAATTGATTATAGTCATATTACTATGTTTTTTGTAAGGGCTAGAAAATTTCTTACAATGTGCCAAATTTTTAGGTACGTTCATGAAGAGATGGAGCATTGAAAAGATTGCCCAAGAGTCATCTCATCCCACTTGTGCAAGCTCAGCAGATATCTTACAATGACTATTTCTCTAACCTGTTCCTAAAAATTTTCTGAGATTTGCTATGTGAACCCATTCTTTCTACAATAAATAAATAAATAAAAGCTGTGGTGTACTAAAAAAGCTGCACTGAATTCATGAGAATGTTTTCACTATAAATTTTTTAGTAGATATTTCAGCTTCAAAAGCATGTTTAGGTCCCTTCACTTTAGTATTATTAGATAAAAATTGTATTCTGTCATCTTTGTTCACATTAACAAGTGCTTTACCTCTATATAATGAATTAATAAATCAAATGGATTAAATCCCTGGAGAAAGAAAGGAATTTTTAGCACATATTTAGGAAGTTATTTGATCTCCTCAACAATGAATGACTTCCTAGATGACAGCAACTACTCCAGGCTGAAAAACTGACAACTATTCTCTATCCTTGATAAGAAATACAAATCATTGCTTGCTCACAATTGAGGCCCTCAAATCTTATCTGTTTTGTACTGAAGTCACTTCACTGCACAGCAGCCAAGCTGAACAGCCCCATTTTAGTGTGTGTGACAGCTGAACCCCACTGAGACAGTGTGTCTGTACCCCTAAGCCTCAGGTCTGCATGGCCCTTTGGGTGCAGGTGTGCCCCAGGCTAAATTCTGTTTGCAGGCACCTCATGAGCACAGCTTGAGGTAGGACATGTGATGGCCTTGGCTGGAGAAAAATTGCCTAATATTTCCTGAAATTGCTTTACATTGCAGTTGCTGGGTTTGATAATCAACTGGACTTGTAGCTGACCTCCTGCATCAAAGTTGTGCTAAAAGGCCAATCTAATTTGTGTGCTTGATGGAACTGCAGCAGTTCAGTATTCCTATTATTTAAAATGGTTTATCATTTTGTTTTAGGCTTTGGATTGTGATCTAAGTATTCTTTGCCTGTTGAAACCCGGGAAAATCCTTTCCTGCTGATTCTGAGGCAGCACCGGTGGATTTCTTCATATTTAGTTAAAATACCTAAGCAACAATCTGGAAATGCTCAATATTTTTTTATAGGAAGCAAAGGATTGGTAGAAAATACGATTTCTGCAAAATAGAGTGATACAATTAAGCCTCCTAGCATCTGATGGAAACATAAACTTTAGGACATTTTTTTCTCTTCTGAACACCAGTTAAGTATTCACTTTAAAGCAAGTGTTATAAGCATCTTGATCCTGTCTCTCACAGAATCATTCTCAAAAAAATGTCCAGCCCACATAAACACATCATCTGATGGGTGAGCAACTGGCTCACAGGTCAGGCACAAAGGATTATTATGAATGGGGTGACATCAGACTGGTGACCTGTCACTAGTGGCATTCCACAGGGCTCCATCCTCCATCCTCCATACTGTGCTATTCAACATCTTCCTAAGTTAATTGGAGGCAGGACTGGAACAGATACTAAGCAAGTTCACAGATCATACAAAACTGGGAGGAGCTGCTGACTTCCTCAAGGGCAGGGAGGCCCTGTAGAGAGACCTCCACAAATGAGAGGGCTGGGCAATCACCAACCACATGAAGTTGAACAAGGGAAAGTGCTGAATTCTGCATCTGGGATGGGGCAATCCTGGGTGTATGGACAGACTGGGGAATGAGATGCTGGAAAGCAGTGCCAGGGAAAGGGACCTGGGAGTCCTGGCTGATGGCAAGTTAAAGAAGAGCCAGCAGTGCCCTGACAGCCAGGAGGGCCAACCCTGTCCTGGGGGGCATCAGGCACAGCATCGCCAGCTGGGCAAGGGAGGAGATTGTCCTGCTCTGCTCTCACCTGGGGCAGCCTCACCTCGAGTGCTGAGGGTAGTTTTGGGCACCACAATGTAAGAAAGACATTAAACTGTTAGAGAGTGTCCAAAGGAGGGCAACAAAGATGGTGAAGGGCCTTGAGGGGAAGCCGTGTGAGGAGCAGCTGAGGGCACTTGGTCTGTTCAGCCTGGAGGAGACTGAGGGGAGACCTCACTGCAGTTACAAGTTCCTTGTGAGGGGAAGAGGAGGGGCAGGCACTGATCTCTTCTCTCTGGTGACCAGGGACAGGACCCAAGGGAATGGCCTGAAGTCATGTCATGGGAGGTTTAGGTTGGATATTAGAGAAAGGTTCTTCATCCAGAGGTAGGTTGGGCCCTGGAACAGGCTCCCCAGGGAAAGGGTCATAGCATCCAGCTTGGCAGAGCTCAAGAAGCATTTGGACAGTGCTCTAAGGGACAGGTTGTGGCTCTTGGGGATGGTGCAGGGCTGGGAGTTGGACTTGATGATCTTTGTGGGTCCCTTCCAACTCAGCATATTCTGTGATTCTGTGCCATCTAGACACAGAAGTGACACTTGTTCAAATTGAAAGTTTAATAGCAGGATCTGTTCTTGTAAAATCATGTGTGTAAAAAGATCAATGATTTATTTTGAGGCTTTGAAAAAATATTTTCTTATCTCTCTGTGAAGTGTTTTATCTTAGTTGCCATAAAAACCGTAAGTTGGACATAAATGTGTTTGCTATCTTTTTCCTGGGGTAATTTGTTTAATTTGAATGCAATTTGGTCACTGTGAAATCCCAGCTTTTAAGTGATCTTATAATAAATTAATATGCCTAATAGCAAAAGAGCTTCGGTTTGGATTGTTTGGGGATTTTTTGGTATGATACTACCAGCTTTGTTTCTAAATTACAGCCCACTGATGAGTGAAATGATCCTTCGTCTCTATAGTTACACTCTATTCAAGCAGCACTAATCTTGTTACTGCTGCTCACCATTCTGCAGAGGGAAATAATGACTGGGGCAAGCCAGGAATGACGAGTGGCAGGAGGAGACTGCAGAGCTTGGGAAGTGAGTACTCTAATAGCAGCTGCTGATACTCTGCTCTACAACCAGAGGATTGCTTTGTGTAGTATTTCTAAAGGTATCCCTGGAATTGAGACTTTTGTGTGTTAGTCCTGAGAATGAGATACAGCTGTTGATGGGTTCTGGATGTGAAGTTAAATGTGCAAAATTGTTCGTGCTTCCTAGCGTTTCAGTGGAGAAGACCAGTCTGTGTCTCCCCATGGGACAGTAAACAGCTCTCATTCAAGGCTCAGCCTTGCTCCTAAATGCCAGCCCTCACCAGCCTGGAGGGGTCTGGAAGACCACAGATTTCAGAGGATGGCTTATTTCAGAGGATGATCTTGCTTATCCTCTTGCTCCTTTTCAAAGACAAGGAGGAATAAGATAGTTTATAAAATGTCTACTCTCCAATGTCAGAAGTCATGAGCAGTGTGCCCTCCACATTTCTGATGGGGCTCAGCCTGACTGTGATGCTGTCCAGGAGAGGTGACTGCCATCTCTCAGAATGTGTAGCACTGGGGCTTTCAGCTACTCTGCCCCTGCTCTGTGTCATAAAGGCAGCTCTGTAAGTGGCATCCTTTGCCTTTTGACACAAATTAACTGTTTCCAAGGGACACTTTTTAATGTGCTTATTGACAATCATGTACAAGAAGCAGACTGTAGGCAGGGGAATGTGCCTGCCTCAGTGCAACAGTGAAGACCCAATTTTGCCATTTAACTCCAAAAAAAAAAAACCTTATCACTGAGTGCTGCTAGCTCCAGAAACAATCCCTGATTGTCTGAAATAATCATTTTTCATTGCAGTCCCACACATCCTCCAAGATCCTAACCCTGGAGGATGTCGAAACTTCCTTTACTTTGCAGCTCAGCTCTCACAAATACAAAGATGGAGTCTCAAGTATGCAACAAATAGACAGAAGATTTCGATAATCAGACTGCGGTTCATTGCTTGGTGGTGCTCTTCCCCTTTACTGTTGGGAATCATAGCTTTAGTTTACTCCACAACATTTAGTTTTCTGGTCAGCCTGAGTTTTCTAGATGACTAGGTAATGAGCACATCTACAGGGAAGTTTGTCTGGTGTGTTTTACATGTGTTTTCACTTATTATTTCTTTCCACTGAGTGCAAAGCATGGAACTCCTGGCAGTTTTATGTAACTACTAATTTGAATGTCTAAATTGGGTAAAGTGGGCTCCACCTGAGATGCTTGTCTAGTTTCTGTCATTTGGAAAGGACTTATGCCTGTATGGATGGGAACCCACATCAGGTTTATTTGTCAGTAGATTTGTGGCATTGCAATGGCCTTGTGATAACTGAACATTCACTTCTCGCAAAAAATTGAGGCAGCAAAATTCACTGTTAGTATCTCAGAACTGTAATTCTTGCAAGTAAGGTTTTTGTGGTAGGTTTGTTCTTGTTGAAATAACATGTATGTATGAGTTTTTAATTCACTAATCAAAAATGACAAATTTCTATTTGAAAACAGATTCTAAAAGAGCAATGAAGAGAGATAAGTGGAAAATAGCATCTACTTGCTTGTGAAAGGCAAAAGAAAGTCAATATTAGTCAAGCTGCCAAATAATCACCTCAAAGTTCTGAAGGCTGCCAGAGTTCTCAAGCTGGAACAATCATGGACTCCTAAAGTTTGTTCCTGAGATAAGTCAAGAAAATCAGAACAGCTCCTTCTGTACATAGAATTTTGGTTTTATGTCACTACAAATTTTCATTCCAATACTTTACCTTGTTTAATGTTCAGGCTCTTTCACCATCCAAAATTTGTACATGTTACTTAACTACCACCTGCCATAGGAAATCATTCCTCTTGCTCTATGGTGAATCCATCTCTGAAATGGCTGTGTCAATGCTGACAAACATTCATGTTTGTCTCTGTGTTCTCCCACCTCCCAAATCAATTCTTTCCCTGCTCTCCATGTGCTCTCATGTGGCTTTGTTATCTCCAGTCCCTGCCCTGCCTGCTGCCATCTGCCATATTAGACCTGAGAAGAGCTTAAAAAAGAGTGATTGAGAGCAAAGGAGATCTGCTCTTGTCAATGGAAAGGCTGTAACTGGAGGAATCTAAGCCCAAAACCTGAGGCTGAAGCTGTACCTCCTCTTCTCACCTTCTCTCTTGTGAATGGTGCTGGGTTTCTGAAAAGGAATAGGAAACTACACATCCTCCATGCTGTAAGGTCCTCTCTGGGCTTTTGATGTATTGCCGAATATCTTAAAGATTCATCCTTGAAGAATAAGTGGATTTTATATTTTTTTCCTACAAATCATTTGAAGCTGCTATAACTTAACATGCTCAAGAGCTAAGAAGGAAGCTCAAGGCTCATTAATGTTCCCGTTCCCCTCTCCCATGGTGCTTCTACAAGGTGTTTGGAAAGGTGGTAGTTATAATCTTATGTCCAGAGCTAAATACTCACAAAAGCTATGGGTAACAGCAGAAGGGCTGAGTCCTACTGAGCATCCATCTACTAAGCAGCTTTATGAACTGAGGTTCCTGCAACTGAATTAATGAAGTCATAAGATTGGGTAGTTTCTCAGGAGAAATGCAAAACAAGGTAGGTAGGGCAATAGCCACCAACACCAAAGCTGTGAGTGAAGGGGATATAGAGAGAAGGAAGTAAAATGAGCAGTAAAACTATTTACTTATCAAGTACATTTACAGCTGGGTGGGGAACTGGAGAGTTGGACTGCTTACTGTCAGCATTTACAAGAGGAAAGCTGGATTTTGCCATTTAGAGTTACACCTTATTTTCCCCAAGCTGATGCTGAATTTTCATGTAGCCTCACAGTTTACAGAAATGTAGATGTGAAAACATGGCCTATTACAGGTATCCAGGGAAGGCATTTAGATTTTCATAAATTTCAGAGTTGAGATTGCAGCTGATTTTTTTTTTTACTTTGCAGGGCCTTGGATTTCTTGATAAAAGATGTATGGTTTTTTTAAGGCCTTCTAGATGGTCTAAAGGTAAATAGTAGTACTTTTGCCTTCACCACATTGTAAAGAGCAGCAGATTTCATGGGATAGGTTGTCAGGGATTTCTAGGAAGCTTGGTTATTAAAACAATAGGAACATAAAAATTTGTAAAAGGACCTTTCCTTAGGTCTTGTTAGTTCCGATAATAAATTTTCCATAAGAACCTTGTCAGTTGTAGAGAATTCCAATAAATCACATCTGCTGGATCACCTTTATCTATACACTCATTGATATCCTACTCAAGCACCAGCTTGTTAGTGCAGCAGGTACAGACACCACGCTGTCACCTTCCCAGCAGACCACCTCGATCCATCTCCTTCTTGTTCTTTGTTACAGGCTCTGTTTTCTCATCTGAGATGAAAGTCACTCTCCAGAGTCTGTGGGACCTTGGCTCCCCTGCAGAGACCTTAACACTGATGGCAGGTTGTATCATCAGTCCTCTGGCGTAATTGTTGCTTGTGTGACAGGTTACTCCTGAAGGGGGTGGGAAGGGGAGGAAACATCAGTCTGACTGCTCTGGTTGCTGAGGAGCTGATGCTGCTTGTGCTCAGGAAAGAAAAAAGAACGGGGCACTAATTATTAGCAAATACAACATTAAATAATAGCAAAATATTTGATTGAAGTTGTCAATAATTAGAAACAAGATGAACTTTTCAGGAGGTTTCAGGTGCTATCTAAGTCTCTTAGCCATTATATTAATACACAACAAAAAATAAACTATCAGAGGAAGGATTATTCTGTGTGTCCCAGGCCTTGGGTTAATGTACACACACACATGCACAGAGTCCAGCAGTCTGACATAATTCTCACTGAACGTCCTTAAATTGTCACTCTTGTGACTTTTGTCCATTCTCATTTTTTCCGGCCACTCCTACACTCTTGCTCTTTCTAACAGTGTGGCTTTGTTTGCAAACTGGGTATAAATACATTTTGAAATTTTGAAAGCTGAACATATCTGAGGCAACTTTAACAATGAAAGAAATTATTTTGGATTTTTCATTAAGACCTTTCCTACTGCCTGCCACATCAGGCAGTGGGGGGGTGGAATAGGTCCCTGCGTTTACCGTGAGGGTCTCTGTATTGGACTACTCCGGTCAGTACAGCCTGGTACTGTGCAAGCAGACCCTTTTCTCACCCGTGCCGGTGGAAGGCACAAACACACACACACCCACAAGCCAGACAGCTCATGCGTTCCCAGGGACAAGGAACTCAGAGGGCCCATTCGCTTGGAATTCCACAGACAGTTTACTCCCAAAGGGATCCAGAGGCGAGAGAAGAGGGGTGGCTGCTGGAGGCACAGGGATATAAACTTTCGGTCCAATAGGGTTGGAGAGAAGGTGGGGAGATACAACAATCCAATGGGGAGAAGGGAGGGGCGGAGTGAGGGTTCAGGTCAAAGCCAACCAACATAGGAGGATTAACATAGGTTACCACGGTTTTGGAACAAACCCTACAAGAAACACCGAGGGAATTTCATAATTCTGAATTATCCCACCAGTGTTCTTCTGCTGGCTTGGGACTTCTCAGCTTCTCCGAGATGGTAGAAACCATTCCAACAACTGCCCATAGAAGCAGTGGATGAAATCACAGTTATAACAACTGGGTTTTTCCACCGCTTTTGGAAATAATGAGGGTGAATCAGTACCCCCTAAAACCTGGCATTTATCAGAACTTGTGACTATTATTCTGTGGTTTTATATAGACTTCATGGGAATTTAGGGTAGGGAATGAGGAACCAAGGACAGATCTAAGTGGAAAAGGGTGAAGAGAATGAGAACACGGGTTCTTTTGCATCTTTTTGTATCAAAATAGCTACTTGTGTGCAACTTTCTTGTAGAACTGTGCAGCACTAATATCACAGGAGCACAACAGAAGTCCAGAAATTTTTGGAACAGTACATATTATGTACTGTCATAAAAGTATAATAATAAGTCTGACTTACTTTACCTTTCAAATTATATTTTTTAAACAGCCACAGCTGAGCTATTATAGGGGAAAGGAAGTGTGATGGTTGCGTATTAGTCGATCTTGCAAGACCTTTTCACTCCCTGAGCAAAAGTTTCAGATACTCTGTGTAGGCATCACAAAGACCACAAAGATGGGTTAGATCTTTGCAAGCCCTCCTTCTATTCCATTTCCTTGTAAAATTGTCTTTATCCTGAGTGGAGCTAGTCCTGGAGTGGCTTTGCTATCTGTCTCTTTTCTCTCCCCAGACCCCTATGACTGGCCTCCGTATTTGCTCTTGCATGAAAGGCTCTGTACAAAGCCCAAAAGTTGGGTGGTGGGAGTGGAGGGGGAAGGATTCCCTTCTGGATGCCTTTGCTTTTGTGACATTCAGCTTCTGTGCTCTTTCCCGAAGTCACTGGTATGATGTTAGTTATCATTGTGTTGTTCATAATAAAATGCCCTCAGATAATCAATGCTCCCCTTTTAGTTTAAAAAGATGAGCCCTGCATACCTTGAAAGCCTGTTTTTTGCTGAATCAATAAGAGATAAAACTGTTTTCTGGGAGGTTTATGTATAGCATTCCGTCAAGTGCTTGCTCATCTCCTTAAAGATTATTTAACAGATAATCTCTATTGATTTGAAACATAAAGCCATGGGTAACCCTGAGATAAATTAATGGCTGACACAGTAATAAAGCATTTAATCAGTCTCCAAAGCTGTTAGGGTCCTACATTATAGAACAAATTTTGTTATTCTGTAGCAAGTCATAAAAAGAGAATAAAAAGGACTGAATGTCTTTTGCTGTGGTGATATCAAAGTGCTGAGGTGACCACAGTGTTTTGATCTCTCTGCTCTGTGACTCAGTTGTTCAGTGCCTGCTATGTTTGTTTTACCCAGATTTGCCAGACACTCTGCACCCAAGTCAGAGCTGTGAGTACGCAATTCCCATCCGAGGCAGAAGTCTGACATCTGTTAACCCTAGATCTGCCTAGCCCAATGATATATTTGTCCTTTCACCATGATGAACTGAGTGGGTTTTTTGGGTTTCCCTCCCATCAAGGCCATTTGGGCTTCCCTCCCATCAATCTCATTGTGTTCTTTAACTGATAAGTTATTGTTTCCACAATAGCTGAATTCCTCTTTTGATTCACAGAAAGTTTATGAATTGACTTATTTAGAGTGTGCTGACATCATCGCAAAAGGAAAGGGAATGTAGGTGACTGTAAGGTTCAGCTGGTGCTGCTGGGTAAGCATCCTTGGCTAACACAGAAAAGGTCTGAGGCTGTTTTTCAAGACCTGGTTGGTGCCTCTCCTGACCCAATGCCCGAGCAGAGGCTGTGTCTCTGTGAGTTAAACTGGTCTGCTAAGACAGGCTCTTCCCAAGCTTGTCCTCAGAAAACTTGTATGTGCTGACAATACAAGAATGGGGAAACCTTTTGTTTACCAGCAACTCTGTCATGTATGTGGAAAATCCCATCACAGGGGAGAAAATTTCCCCTCAGCTGACATGAGGTCCTCCATAAGTTTTCCACAGTGCTCTTGAGAAATTTGATTCTTTCTTTATGGAGTGAGGAATACAGATGATTTACTTATTAGTTCTTAAGTTATGGCCTATGTCAATGTTAAGTTATTCTCCAGATCACTCCCTTGTATTTAAAAAGGAAAAAAGCATACACATATGCAAAAAAAACCCAGAACCAAAAAAACCCCACCACCACCACAAAGACTTTCACAATAAAGTTGTCTAAACACAGGAACACATTGCTTAGGGACACTGTAGTGCCTCACCCCAAGAAATTTTCCAAACTCAAACAGGCCTTGAACAGGCTTATCTAACACTGAAGTTAGCCTTGCTTTCAGCTGGGGGTTACTCTAAATGCCTCTGGGGGTCCTTTCCAGCCTGAAGTATTTTATGATGATTTTTATAATTTTCCCAAAAGGAACTGTCAGTTTTCTATCTAGCTCAGAACTGTCAGTGTTCAAAATGTTCCTCCTAACCATTTTTCAGCAATGCACCCCTGCCACACCTTTTTTCTTCAATGGAACTATTTGTGACTATAATTCCCTCTTCTGGACAGCAAGGCAAATATCCAGACCACCCCTGGAGACCCAGTGCTCAGCATAAACAAAGTGATGTGGGAACAGAGATGGCTCTGTGTGTCTGTTGTAGCTGCGGTTTGAAACAGAGGTGCTAGACCTCGCAGGCTCCTCTTCTCAGATGACATCAGCAGATGTCACAGGGAGAAGTTAAGCTGAGAGGTCCCACTAACCTTCTGCAGAAAACAAGTACTGCAGAAGTCAGTAAGATTTATTTCTTCTATAGAAAAAAAAAGAATTTAAAACCTTGGGCAGAGGTGGAAGAGTGATTTTTAAGTTCTAATATTTCTCAGCAGTGGGAAATGAAGAATGTTCTGAAGTCCATCCATCTGCTCTGCCTTCTTGTGAAGGTCTTTGTCTTTCCCAAATGCTCTATCTTTAGCAGTTCCTGTGATGTTTTTTCCCCATCACGTGAAGGTGCTTGGCAGAATTGGAAGTGAGAGATTTTTTGAATGACAGCCTCAATTCTTACTGCTCCAAGCATTTCCTTGTGGGTGTGTATTGAAATATTTCTGCTAGAACTAGAACTAATAAAAAATTCTCAGTAGCTGAGCTGTGTGTAATTTTGCATCCTTGTTGCATTCTCTAAAATTTCAGCCTTGTGGAAAAAAGGAAAACTTAAAGGTACAGTTTTTCTAGATGTTTTAATGCCTGAACAGCATGTCTGGTTTTGGTCTTTGTTGGCTTCCTAACAAAAGCATGCCACCTTTTTCACTCCTTTGAAATTCCTTAAGTTTTGTGTACCCTGTTAATTTTGTGGTTTAGGGGAATGAGCCTGTTCAACATCAGGACATGTCTCCAGCTCACTCCCAGTCATTGCCATGCTGAATGCTATCCCCGTGTTCCTGCTGTTTCCTGGTTTCCATTGTTTCTTCTCTGTAGCAATGCCTCCCCCCATTACCACATGGGACCTCTCTGTGGAGGTTCTGGTGTGGAGGTCCCTGCTAATGGCTCTGGCTCCAGCCCTCTGCTTAACTTGGGTAGAAACAGGTCCATCTTTGTCCACACACTGAGAACATCTCAGTGTTTAGTGAATTTTCCTGCAGTGAAATTAGCAGGACAAGCAGCTGTATCCCATGGCATGAGCAGCAGTCAAGCTCCATTTCTGCCTCCTGCAGCCTTTGGCTGATGCCCTGGTTTACTCAGTCCAGAGCTCAGCATCCTGGTGAGTCAAAAAAAAA
>VZTX01019328.1:395430-409822 GCA_013400915.1 Pardalotus punctatus | reverse complement strand
TTGTGTGTGTGTGTGTGTGTGTGTGTGTGTGTGTGTTTGGATAAATAATCCTTATATTTCTTATATTTTTTTATTCTTGTTTTTCTTTTTCTAGACCAGTCTTCTCTTTACTCCCAATGTGTGATGCTGTGTGGTTTAGCTGAAGGCCAGGACATTTTTCTGTTATAAATGTGTGTTTGCAGCAGCAGGAAGCTGCTCTTCTGATAACAGCCCACACAACTGTGTCACCTTATAGAAGAATCTCTACAAATCTTTGGCCCTTCTCCAAATCTTCCCAAAAAATAGGCAAACCTCCTAGTTTTGGCACATAAGGACCAGGCTGTTCCTTGAATGATGGCTTTGAGGACATTGCTATAAGCAAATCAAGCAGCTGTTCTTGCAATTTCCCTGTCCTCATTCAATCTTCCAGAGGGGAAGAAATATGGGTTAGGCTGGAAAGTGAGTGGCACTGAGATGAAAGGTTTGATAGAAGCTGTAAAGAGAAACTAGGTGTGTAAATACCAAGGATATGATTATTAACATAAAGTGGCACAAATGCATCTCTCAAGGAAGTGTCTGCTCTGCCTTTCAGTCAGACCGTTCAGAATTTAGCTAATCATGCATGACTATCTGATCAGAAACTGATCGTGGCAAAGGCATCTTACAGCCCACAGCAGCTGCACACTGTAGTATCACTATAGCAAAATGTGAACAACTGCGGTTGTGGAGACATATCTTAGACTACATTTTATTGTGATTTTGCTGAGTAGGAGCAAAATTAACATCTCTGTAATTAATGCTGATGACAGCAGCTGGTAAGGCAAACCTGAACTGACTGCAGAAGTACCCCAAGCAGGCTTGTGAATACCTAAATAAAGAAAAAAACAAGTATCTAATTAGATTTTCATATCCTTTTGCAGGTGCTTGAGTTTGTTGAAGACACATCTTTTCGAACTGAAGTTTATAGCCACCATTACCATTTTCTATTGTACCAAACCCCCCAACTGTGTTGATTACTTTTAAAAATGAACCAAACAGCTAAAGCACAGTTCACATTTTCCTTTTATTGGCAGTATTTATCCTCATTTTCTCAGAGGAGAATAGCTATATTCAATATAGTAACTGCAGCCAGCAGTCCATCTCATCACAGTTCAGTTTTGTACCAGTAATGAAATTTCCCGCACAGGTTTTGTTCCATTTAAGACTTTTAAAACCATTTCATGAAACTGGAATTGTCTCTATATTAAAAAGCAAAACTCAAAACCCCTTTTGTTTGTAAAAGAAAATATGGAATACTATGATGATACATTTTCCAGGAATTTAGGAAGAGGCTGCTGGCCCATAATGGAACAACGTCTGCTTAAACTCTAACTGCTGTGTAATTTGATATGCTTGCTCTTTGGAGATTACTGTGAAGATCTACTGATTTGTAGAAATGATAGAACCATGCCCAACCCAAATTTGAAAGCTGAGAGAGGAAATTTGAAACTATATACTGATATTTTGCTTCAGCTTAGTTTCTCATAGGTAATCCTTGAAAGATGAGTTGCTGGGAGTTTGTATCACTGCTTTACTGTCATCAAGCTGAAAAGTTTGAAGCTGTGCTTTCACTAAAAAAGAGTGCTGAAAAATTAATGTTGACCTAATTGCAAACAAATAAAATATTAGTTTGTATGTGTCTGCCTTATCACCTCATCACAGATCTAAAGAAGCTAGCCAAAAATGAATGCATTTATTTCTAAACTGGTAGATATTTTCAAGTGAATGTAAAATGGTTTTTCATTCATACCAAGACAAAAAAACCCACAATAATACTTCTTATCAGGATTCACCAGGTTTATAACATCAGTAGTGTTTGCAATGTATTTTTTCCACGTACAGCATCATATCTAATATTACAAAGATACAGAAATGATTACTTAGCACCAAAGGGCATATTACTAGCTGACTTCTTTGATCTAAGATAAATTAATGGATCCAAAAACATGAATTCAAAACATTGTACTGCCCTTAGGCTGTAGAAAGGCATCATGTATCTTCCAAGTTAAAGACTATCCTATTAGATTTCAACTACTAGGAGCTGCTTTATTGAAAGAAGTTCCTTCAAGGAACTTGATAATCCTGGTACTTATTTGGAAAATCTTCATATTGCAAATGCAGAGGAAAAAAATTACTTCTCAGCCTTGCATTTCCATTACCAAAGACCTTTTCAGTCTTCCCATACATGGTCCTGGAACAAGTGTAATGCAACGCCAACATTTTATATAGCAAACTAATGGCTGGAGTCTGCACTATGGAAAAGGTCAGATTCCATTTGATTCAATATTTTCATTCATAAACAATTCCCTTTTTTCCAGTATCATGACTTAAGACCCTGAGCAGCACCGGTTCTTTTGTAAGAACACGTCTTGTTGAAGTTCGGATGATGCTGAGTGCAGGATTTGCTCTGAGCATGTGTGTGTGTGAGAGAAGAGAGAAGAGAGAAGAGAAGCAAGGAGACAGAAGGGTGTACAACTGCAATGCAGTGCTATAGGTATTCAAACAGCAGTGGGGACATTCCCGTGGCTGCAGCTCCCTGGACCTGTTCTGGTTTTTAGACAATGGCTCCTGAGAAGTGACTATTTAGCAGCCTTAGTTTAAATGTTATTAAGAATGCAGGAACAGCTTACTCTTGTCTGTGTATGTTCAGCATCTTAAGGGCACATCTTGGTTGTGCCTTTGGGTCAGTTCTTGTCATAGAGAAGGCAGAGACAGTAAAATGCTCGCACATGCTAAAGTGGCCCACATACGTTTGTGCCAAGGAATAGTTTACATAAATTTTCCTTTCAACCTCCTTCCCAACACATACTTTTTTAACTATCAGGATTTGTTTATAAGCTGAAGCCAAGTGTTGTTTTCTTGCCCTGCAGCACAGCATGTTCTGTATTAGTCCAAGGACAAAAAACAAATAGTCAGTTTAAAGTGTTTTCAACTTGCCACATGATGCCAGTATTCCATTGAATTTCTCTCAGTTGGGGTTGCAGGTAGAGCAGATGACAAGTGTCTTTCTGTATTTATTTAAATGATACACCTTTTTTCCTGGCACTGTCATGCCACTGCTTGTGTTGCCTTTCTGCAAACCGTGTGCAGAAGGTTCTTCCAGCAGAACCTCTGCAGAAAACAAATGTGAAACTTCTCACTGCAGTCCTTGTGCGACGCGCATTTTCAATTCTGTTTCTATGAGCGCTGGCACCTGCACATTAAGCACATCCTTCAACCTAGCCCTCATCAACAAAACACTTAAGGATTTGACTGAGTGCTCTCCTCAACTGGGGCCCTCAGCTCCAATTCTGAGCTTGCTGCTGTTGGTGTAAGCTTTGATGAGAGCTGCAAGTTGAGCAGCCCCAGCCTTCCAGCTTCAGTGAATATGCGAAATGTCCTTAAAAGTTTTTATTCTACTTTCCTAACCTTGACTGTTAATATCTCCTCCTACTGCAACTCTCCTTAAAACGCTGCACTTTGTCATGCCTCATTGGTTTTGCCTCTTGATGTATAAAGCGGAGGACTAATGTAGTGTTGTGGGACAGCATTCTGTTTGTTTTTTGGGGACAGTATTTGTTTGGTAGCTTGTTTAGTATTTGTTTGGTAGATTCCCATCAAGATGGAAGCAGAGACCCTGTGGGAGCCTCAGCAGAGCACTGCACAGCCCTGCAGTCCTCACACCCAGGATTTTAGATGGCATGGAACTGCAGCAATTTGCCTATCACTGCTTTCTATCACACCTCAAAAAATAAGGAACTACTCTCTCTCTCTTCTCCTCCACCGTCTTACGTCATTTTCACCAAGTATTGCAAACTCTAATTACACAGAATCTTCAGAGAAAAAAAATTAAGTGTTTATACAGCTACAGACTGTTTTCTCTATTTCTTTAAAATATGAAATAGTTACTTCTACAGTCCTTTTATTATTGAAGACTGAGATGAGTCATGAAAAGAAGTAAATGCAGACCTGCACTGTTGGACCAAAGCACTTAACCCTCATTGATTTAAAGGAGAATTGAACACGTGCTCAAATGCCTTTATGAATAAAGGCTAAAATAATGCTCCAGCAACTTAGTTAAACTTTTTCTCCAGACTTTCAAGCAAGGATTTTTGCAAAAATTAGAGAAGGAAAGTAGCATAGCCTCAAATATTAAAGATAACAGCATTTTCAACTTGCCTATTTCTAAAAGTGCATTTTAATTTAGTTCTGGGAATGTTAGTTCTTTCAAAAATGAGACTTTGAAAAGCCACTACTCTTTGAATTAATTGTCTACTGTATACATTTAATATGTGAGTCAGATCAAGTGCAAATTGCCTCTTAGAAGTTGCCAGATCAAAAACTATATATCTAGAGCTGACTTTTCCCTTCAGGTTTAATATCTTTCTACTCATCAAAAGGTGTCAAAGTTCCCCTCTTCCAGTACAAGTATGGCAAGAAAAGTCATCATTTTGTCTTTGTTGTGCTCACTGCCTCTGAAATGCTATCTACATAGCAGTATTTTTCAGCACTGAATATAATTAACAATGATTTACATAACATTTAATAACAGTTTAAGAAGATGAAATTTCATTACCGTTATTGAATTATTCCCCCACTTTCAAGTTCTGTATCACAACTGAAGTGATTTTTTTTTTTAACATGCAAGTTGCATCCTCAGCAATGTATTTCAGTCAATTTATATTGATATTCTGGGGGTGCTCTCATTCTCCATGTCTCTACTTTTATTCCAATTTAGAAGCAGCAAGAGGTTAACCAGGATTTAAATGAAATACAATAGGCAATAATTCATTCCATTGCATGCCTGAACCATTTGCAATTATGAATGGTATTGAATTTTTGTAAACTAAATTTCTAATTGAATTTCAGGAAATATTTGCCATTATTACATTTCATAAAGGATAAGAAGAGTTGCAGAAGGTTCAGGTTTTTTTTAATTAACTATTAATCAGGGTAGGCAGTGTTACATTTCATCATCAGTAGAAAAGGCAGCAAGAAGGAGAGATTAGCAAAGTTAATACCAGCAATAAGCCCTCTGTCTCAGTTAGAGGTAAATAAGATACTTAGATAGATAAGATGTTTGCAGCTCTTCCAGACCTGTGAACTTCATCCTTTGACAGAAAAAGCACTCACTAAAAAATGTGGGAGCCAGCAGCAACCAGCTCTGGGGATTCATGAAGGGAATGGATGAAGTGTCATAAATTGACCTTATCATTTTTGCTTTCCCCTGTTTCTTTAGAGGGAAAAAGGGTGAAGAGGAGCATAACTTTTATATCCAGAAAAACTCTTGAACAGATAATTCAGAAAAACATTCATAAGTAACTGGAAAATTATGGGAGGAGTTGCCATCAACTCTCTTCTTGTCTAACTTATAGCATGTGATTTGTTCTTTACAGATCCAAGTAACTCTTTTTACAGTGGAATAATGTCATTTGTGGGTAGAATGGGAGTGTGAATATTTTATACCTGGTTCTTAGAAAGGCTTTTCACAATGTTTAACATTATATTCACAAGCCAGCCACAGAATCACAGTTTAGATGAAAGAACCCTAACCTGCAAGCAAAATTGTGCTCAAGAAATACTTTTCAGCACTTTTTTGACAAAAGGGGAATATATATTTATGCAGTTCTGCAGGAATTTGCCTTCTAGTTTGCTTTCACCAGTGGTCTGGGTGAAAGAACAGATAGGGTGCTTATACTGAAAAAAAACAAACAGAAGAACTATAGTTATGCTGCAAGGCAGAAAATAGATGAAAATAGAGAAATAATCTGAAAAAATCTACACATTCAGTAGGAACAACTGGAAAGTGCTACACATAACTAGATATAGCCAAGTGAACTAATAGGGAATGGAGAGCACAGGACTTCAGTCTCCAATCTAGAAAGACTGGAGCCTTGGGCAGTCATTAATGGCATGATATCAAGTCCAAAGATTGGATTCTTCACCTGAGATGGAGTAACGCTGAGCACAAGTATGAACTGGGAGAGAAGTGGCTGGAGAGCAGCCCTGCAGGAAAGAATCTGGGGATGCTGGCAGGCAGCAGGCTCAGCACAAAACAACAGCATGGCCTGGAAGCCCTGAGGGCAACCCATGTCCTGGGGTGCATCAAGCACAGCATCACCAGCTGAACGATCCTTTCTACAGAGCCATTCTCCAGAAAATATCCTGACAATAGAGTGTATTTTGAGCTCTGCGTGGGTGTGAAGAAAGGGAAGTACCATTCTGGGATGTATAAACTACAAGTACAACCAGCACAGAGAGCAATCCTTTAATTCTGGTTAAAAAAGCCAAGACCCCTGCTGTAATCCTCAGTCGGGTTGTCAGTAGCATTCCCAGGAAAGAGAGGAAATGTTTCACCTCTCCTGAGTAACCGTAAGGCAGGCAGATGTGCATTTGAGATCCTATCCAGCAATACTTTTCCAGTCTTTTCTGAACAAAGCTAAAGAACACGAGATGATACAATATATTGACAATTTGAGTTTTGTTTGTGTTTGTTTTGTGTTGTTGCTGTAAAATTTAACTTGCCATTCGGTTTGACCCATCTCCTCATGAAGCTCAGATGTTAATGCAATACAGTGAAGAAAACACTTTTTTTCCTTGTTCTTTCATTTTTGTGCATGATGCTTTTCCAGATGGTGCTTCTGAACAAGAAAATCAAATATCTATGCATATTGGATACACTCACTGTTATTTCTGCTTTGGTTTTGTTGTTGTTGTTGTGGTGGTAATTTCTTAAACAAATACAGATTTATTCTTAATAACATACTGCCATCAGTTTGGGGGGTCAAAACAGAGAATTCTGGATTCTAACAAATTTGAGGATAATCTTCTTTCTCATAGGGCTCCATTTTGCTATGAGACAGCAAATACTGTTTTCTTCTGTTTACAATGTTTTGCTGTGAAAATTTCTCCTGTATTTTTTCTACTAATCTACTTTCTTGGAAAGAAAACTCCTATTGCACACATTAGGTACATCAAAAATATTTTGGTTTAACTGGAACCAATTTCTGTTTCCAATTCTAATTAAATTAGATTCCAGACTAATTTTAGATCACTGACAAAGTTTGAAGTTAATATGTATATATTTTGTCCACACATAGAATTTGTGTATCATTTTTTCTCAGGTAAATGTCAATGGGCTCCATTTCTGCAGAATGTTCAGATTAGTATATTTTAGCATGAAAAATATATGCTTCATTTCCATCGAGTTTGAGATCATGCAGAAAATGCTATTCCTTAAGTGTCAAATTTTTTATGTCACTTAGTCATATATTTATGCCACTTTTCTCTTCTGAAATGAGACATGGTATTTAGAATACTGCAGATGGAAGCAATCTCTAAATCAGTCATGCAAACCACTAGCTGTTTTATCATATAGGACATAGATATGAGACCTTTTCAAATACTTTTACATGTTAACAAAGAAATTGGCCTTTAAAAAAGTGATAAGGAAATGGAGTTCAAAAATATCTGAAAAATATCAACTGGGTGGTGTCATTTTAGCATGATTCCTGGATCCTTCTATGGTGTGGGATGCTTGAAATCCTAACATAGATTTTATTTATCCAAAGCCTTACTCATTCTTCCGTCAGCATCCACGCTGCTTCAGCAATCACCACCTGGCTTTCTGCAGTGGGGGAAGAGCTGGTTGCCTCCCCTACTTTCCCAAGTCTCGTGCTAGGAATTAGGGCAGACCCAGCAAGAGGGGTTGCACCCGGTGTTTATGGCCACCTGAACCAGCTGAGCATTTTCTTGAGCCACTTTGGGAATACAGAAGAAAATGTGAAGCTGAAGTGGCTCTTACTATTAAGTATTTCAAATTTTTTTACATTGAACAATACACTGGACAACAAATGTTTGTTAAAATTGAGAAGGGTGAAGCCTTCCTCTCAGATCTTCTGTTTTTTCCTCATGCCCATGGTGGCAATTATCATTTTGGGGCTCTAGGCTTAGCAGGCCGTCTCGTGCCCAGAATGGACTGCAAAGCGAATTGTCCATGTGGCAGATTGTCTCTGCCGAGGAGAAAAGAATGAGCACTCTCCCAAGAGTAGAGGAACCCAGGTTTGGAAGGTATTTAGGAACCTGAGAATGTAAGGAGACATTTGGTGGTTTACCCAGGGCACCTGGGTTGTTAGCTCATTGTCTGATAGCCCAGCCTGAGTCCTGGAATTAAATACTGAATGTGGATGAGATGTTGGCATGTCATATATGGCTGACAGGGAAACTAACTGTCTTAGGAACACCCCTTACTGCATAGCCATTCCAACTGGATATCCAGGGAACTCAGCTTGATGTGCTGCATTGTCAATATGAAGCTTCCTGGTGGTTGCCAGGAGGTCACATAGGCCCCACCTGAGACCACATTGCCCAAGCCCTCCCTCTTATCTTATTTCTTGGCATGGCATTTCGCTTCTCAGGAAGAGGCGTGGCTGAAGGAGAGGGTAGATTGATGTTGTGGGTAGGCAGCAATGAATAGCATGGCGTTAAACAGCCAGAGCTGTGCAGCTCACATCAGTCCAGGTGAAAGCTTTGGCAGAAATGCCTGGGTCTCTATGTAGGGCTCTTTGAAGATGGGCTCACAGTCTGTAATTCCTTCCACCAGAGTTACATCTCCTGCCCAAATCAATCCCTCTCCAAGGCTTGTGTTACTGACATCAATTACTAGAAATATTCGTCATCGGAAGAGTGAGACCATGATTCAGATTTTTTTACTCGTTAGTTGAGGATCATGTTGGCAACTGTTGAGAAGCTTATCAGCTTTTTCTCTCACTCAGGCAGCCCACTTGTGTCAAAATGAAGGTTTTATTAGGTACTTTGCATTAAAATAGAGATAAAAGGAGTGTGTTTGCTTGAAGCAGAACAAGACAGAATAAGCCAGATCTTCAGCTGATATACATTTGTCAGAGCTCTATAAAGATAATGAAGCTATACTAATTTGCATTAGTTAAGCAGCTGAGCTGCTCTCTCTCATACAGGCTCCTCTGCAGATCTCCTGGCGATGACAAAGTATTGATTCTGGCTCAGATGGAGTTAATTTTCCCCATTACAGCCCTCACAGTGCTGTGGGCTATATAGGTATCTAGAAAGGTGCTGAAGACACATCAGTGCTTTGGCTACTGCTGCATCAAGGCTCTCTGCCCAACCGTCTCGCCTCACCAGTAGGCTCAGGGTGGGCAAGATCTTGAAAGAGGGGTAGCCAGTACACCTGACCTGAACTAAGTAAAGGGATATTCTGTACCATATGCAGTGTGTTCAACAATAGAGGCTAAGGGAAAGGCAGAGGAGGGGGACATTTGTTATTATGACATTTGTCTTCCAGAGCAATTGCTACAGGACCTGAAGGCTTCTCTCCTGGGAAGTAGCTGGACATCATCTGCTGACGGGAAGTAGAGAAAAAAATATTTTCATTTTCCTTTGCTTCTGCACATGGCCTTTGCTTTCACTTTGATATACTGCCTTTATCTTGATACATGAGGTTTTTTCCCATCTTATTTTCTCCCTGCCCTGCCCTGCTGAGAAGGGGAGCACGGGAGCAGCTTGATGGGCACCTGGCATCTAGCCAAGGTCAGGCAACCCTGACAGCTTCTAGCACGTGCCCCAGGTCAGAAATGGTCTGAATCGTGCCTCTGCTGAAGGTGGATGCTCGGCAAGATTTAGTTGCAAGTAAACGGTGGAATTCTTGCTCTTTCTTGAACTGTCTTTTGGTATTATTAGGCAGAAACTGTTCTGCTTTACCTCTGCCTTTAGGGCAAGGGATTTGCATTTTTTCTTGACTGCTTAGAATTTGTCATGTGGAGTTAAGAATAATATATTTCTCCAAATCTAGCTGGAAACACATGCCATCCTCTCTGTTTTTCCCCTCTTCTCTGCCTCCTCTTGCTTCTCAGTTCTTAGGCAGTGAGAAGGTTTTTCTTACCTTTTCTACCTCTTTTAACGACTTTTCCCTCTATCTCGCTCCCCTAACTCAAATTTTCTTGTAAGGTGACCTGCTCAGAAAGAGTCAAATATCATTTACCTTATATACATATATTTCTAGCTGATATCGCTCTGCCTTCTATAGTGGCAAAATAAAATAAATTTCAATAATTTGGATTTTAAGTAAGTAATAAAGATTGAAGGGATTCCATATTGTTGTAGTCTGAAAACACAGATATCTTTTAGCCTTCATGAGCCCAAGAGCTGAATCAGAAGTGTGCAAGCCCCACTTAAATACCAGCCGAAGCTCTCAAGTCCTTTTGCAGACATCACTGTTTAATTAATGCAAACTGGAAGCAAAAGTGATGATAACTAGAGAAGTGTCCCTCCTGTTTCCTCTCGCTGGGTAGTTAATACAGGTTTCATGTCTGGTGACATTCTTTAGTGTTCCCATGGATGGCTGCATAACCATAGCCTGACAGCCAGGGGCACTGGGAATGGGCACATTCCAAGTCCTGTAACAGCCGGGCTCTGGCACAAGCAATACAAAGCAGGTAATGAAAAATTTAGCAGAAAAACAGGACTTTTATTCTGTTCAGTGAAATAAATTTTATCTCTTCTGAACAAATTCTTTTAAGAAATTAAATATTTTTTTAATGGAAATATTTTTTTGGATTTGTTTGAGTGAGTGTATGAGCTGGTTTTCCACTCAAAATTCAGAGTGGAAAATTCCTGCAGGTATTTTTCTGTCTTTGAGTCAGAGTATCCACTGAGATATAATATTCATTTCATTAGGCTCATCAGTGTTAATGCTGTTCAGCTCCATCTAATGAAAACAGTAAATTAACATGTGCAGTAGTTCTTTCACTTACTAATTGATATATGATGAAAGTTCCCATGCTACCAGCTACTACACCCTCAAAGAGAGTAACTAGAAACAGTGGCTTAAGGGGTTTTAAAAATGTATGTTTTTAATGATAGTGATAGCCAGTATATGCTATTTAAGAGAAAAATGTAAAAAAAATTGTTGCTGCCTCTGGATAACAAAATCTTATACAAATCATTTTCTTCCCTGGGAATTTGAGCAGCTATTGTACTTATGCAGGGATGGTCTTTGAATACTTATTTCGGTAGCATTATGCACTTCAGCATAAAGATTATCATTCTGAAATCTGTTCTCGTAGTTCGGTTTTTTGGTGGACTTTTAACTTTTGATCGTGAGCTTGCATCTAATTGAAGAAGTGCTTATATGACTGGCTGCTGATTGCTAGGCAGAAAAAAGCCTTGAATTACTAGTTGTTTTCCAGGAAGTTAAAATGGAGCATGGCAGATTTTCATCTGATGTTAATCAGCTGATCTGCTTAATATTGGACTGTGTTGATTTGCATCAAAGGATGGGAAAGAATCCCCTCCAGGAAGCACTGAAGGACACCTCTGTCAATGTGCCCCAGAAGCCCAGGAGACTTTATCAGGCCACAGCCAAGCACCTGTTACCAAAAGAAACTTTGAATGAACAGTAAGGAAAATAAATGAAAAATCATAAACTTCATCAGTGCCAGCTTGTGGGTGACTTCACTCTTCCTAAAAAATCAGCAACTGACTTCCCCTTCTGTAGTAACATATGCCTACAAACCTTCAGAAGGAAAAATCAGAGACAGACGAGAATTAAAAATGCAAAAAGTAACTGAAATTAATCCATTCTGATGTAGGAAGTATGGGAAAGACTGCAAATATGAGCTTGCACATCTCCCAAGTCATCATGTTTTAAAAAAGGAATGGATCAATGGGAAGAGGAAGCAGCCTTAGTCACTTTGGAGCCAAATGGATCTGCTCAAATTGCAAGAAATCTCTGACCAGGTCTTGCAGCATGAAAGGTACCCAGACACCACACAAACTCTAAAGGCACCAAGTTTCTTAAAAATCATGTTCCCCTTGACTGAGTGGGTGTGCAGTGATGAGACGCTGCTCACCCGCAAGTGACGAAAAGCCAGGGTTCGTCACCCCTGTGTTCTCTGAGCCCTCGTGTCCCAGGGACCACATTGCTTTCCTGACACAAAAGTGCTGCTTCTTCCTCCTGCTGCCCATCAGCAGCTGTTCCATGTGCATGGTGCCAAGCCACATGGCCCTGGCCAGTGAGGATTTTCTTGGCAGGAAAACCCAGGGGTGATCAGCAAGATCACCTGAGGGCTGCTGTGCTCCCTGCATTTGTTTTAATTGGGCTGAGCTGCCCGAATGCTGTCAGGAACAGGCCTTGCAGCACCTGTAGAGATAATGTGGTAGGCAGTGTTCATTTAACTATAAGTGAACTTTATAAATTAAAAGTATTTATTTTATTATCCCAAACTTGGTTTCTTCCAATTATGTTTTTGCAAGAGTCTCAGTATTGTTATACTCCATATGGACAAGTCAAAAATCCTATCCCAGAGACAGATGGAGCAAATGAAGGAGAAATTATTATAAATGCAAACAAAATTCTGTAACTGGAGGCTCGTTTGTGGTTTTAGGTTTTTGATTTTGTACTCGGTGAAGTGTTTTTCTCTTCTATGTGATAGCTCTTATAAGGCTGTGGTCTGTAAAATTAGTAGCATAATGGAATATATACTTGCATTTCTTACTTCTTTATAATATATTTTTTCACTAAACATTATATATTTTTTAACTAAATGTAGGAGAATTGTGACAAAAAAAATAAATGAGTCTAAGGAAGTATTTCTGAACTTCTTGCATAAATCCTAAATCACATCATGACAAGTATAATCTATAATTTTCCTGCTGAGTTAAAATGTGGGGTGGTATAATTTCTGCCCCTGCTTCCCAGATATAGTTAATTTTTCTCTTTATTTTGTTCATTACAGAATAATTTTATGTTGCTGAGGACTACATTGATTCAATTTTTAGAGTACTGAATTGTGTTCTTCTGCATCATTTATATTTGTTGTGTGATAAATTTGGTATCTGAGTGATACTTCCCATTGTTGAAGTTGAAAAGGTTTGTTTCTGAAGACTGATAAAAATGGCAAAGTACAGGACTGGTTCAGATCGTATATTGGCTTTTCTTCACAAACTTCAAGTTGAATTACCACTGAGCAAGAAGCCACAGCGATGATATTGTAAAAGATTCATATTGTTCTGTATTTTTGGAAGAGATCAATGATGTGGCAAAGGAGATGAAGGAAGACACTTTGTTATCTATGTCCTCCTTCAAATGTGATACCAGGTGATAAGTTTTCCTTTTATTTCTGTCAGCCAAATTCCACTGCTCAGGTGACTGCATTGTGTTTTTCACTTGCAATTAAAACCTCTAAGCATGTTAGACTGGAGTGTTCAACAGCATTCCAGTTTATTTAACTGACTTTTTATGAATTGCTGGGTCAGTTGCCAACTGCCAGCCTGAAATGAAATATAGGTTTGCTTTTATTTTCCTAAGCATTTTATTTAAAGTTATCAAAGGCTTGACAAATTCCCCAAAGCCTTCTTGGTTGAGATGGTAACTCTGGATCAGGAACTTCCCTGGAATGATTTTGAGTGTTTCATCCCTACCCTGTGCAGACACCTGGCTCCATCCTGCATCATCCATCTCCTGGTTGTGAAAAAAATGGGTCAATATTTTCCTGTTGCCCTGGGCCCAGTCAGGCAGTGTGTAACCGATGCTGCAGCTTACTAATGGAGTAGTAGTAAACATAACCTTGCTTTTTACTGTTTTTCTTCTTAGTCCAGAAGTAACATTATAAAACAGCATTCCCAATTGTGACTGAACTACAACAAGGTCTGCTATTAGAAAAAAAGGTAGTTCAAAGTGCCTTTTTCCTTTCCTTAGCCTCATCCAGAGACTCAGTCCTGGGTAATGCAGTATATCTTGTGTATTCTTTTATTATGTTTCACTGTATTAAGTAATTTAACATTTGAATAAAACAATTTATAATTGTCTAATGGAGGAGAAAACAGGCTCTTAACACTTTTCTTCTTTTCTTGCTGTTTATTTTGGCAAGAACACTAGGGAACTGATGTTCTAGCATTATAATAATGATGGGAATTCAGCTCTTAAGAAATTCCAGTTATCCTCTGGATTTATTATGACCTTTTCTGTTTGATTTGTTGGGTTTTTTTGTGGGAGCACTGATTTGCATTTTATCCCTGGTTAACAGCCTATTTCTTATGCCTGTTTCAATCCATTTCTGTGATTTGGGTTTTTTTGACTGTGGCCTCACTGCACTTGCACATTAGCGCCATTGTACTTTGAGATGATATGCAGAACTGAATATTGGATCATCAGCCACTCATTTTGCTAGGTTTCATTGTAGTACCCTAGTATGTAAAGAAGTGATATATAAACAATTCTATTCATCCTCTGGTCTTATTTAAAGTGGAATTTACTTTTGCTTACTGGATTAGATGCACCATTGGTCTGGCGCAGTGGACTTACTCTTGTGTTACTGTTCCTAAGGGTAAAAGTGTGGGGGTTTTTTGGTTTTTTTTTTTT
>VZTX01019328.1:364550-395418 GCA_013400915.1 Pardalotus punctatus | reverse complement strand
TTTGGTTTTTTTGGTTTTTTTTTTTTTTTTTTGTTTTTTTTTTTGTTTTTTTTTTTTTTTTTTTTTTTTTTTTTTTTTTTGTAACTTTGTTGTTTTTCACTATCTCCTGAAATCACAAAGCATTAGACTGAGCATAGGAACCAGGCAAATTATCAGAACTTGGTTAGATTCCATGACTCTCTTACTTGTTAGCCTGTTCTGTAGATGCTGAAAAAGGACCCAAACATACCCCGTTCCTCCTCCCATTTCTGCTAGGTGGCATGAAGATGTTTTTTCACCACTTATTGTCCAAATCTACCCCTATTCTCTTAAAGAAGGGAGCCAGGGCAATTGCTATTTAGTTCTTCCAAAAGATTTAAAGGAAGTGAGAACTGCTTTCCACATATAAATAACTCAAATGAGGAAAAAACCCAATGGCATTATACCCACTGCCGGGCTGTGATTACAGCTAGAAACTGCATACAGCTCAGCTGATTTAAAAATTATCTAATATATATTAGATCATCCTGAAGGCTGACTTTTTTAATTATATTTGGCAAAGCTCAAAGAGAAGTCAGTCGAAGCGAAGGAGGGTAGCCATGGTCATCCATCCATCATTCTGACTTCCTCTGTCTGGGAGTGCCAGGTGGACAATCAGGAGTGGATTGGTTTGTAGGGTTGTGCTGGCTTTGGCTAGGATAGAGTGAATTTTCCTCACAGTGGCTGCTACAGGGCTGTGTTTTGGATTTGTGCTAAACACAGCATTGAAAATATAGAGATATTTTTGTTATTGCCAAGCAGGGCCTACACAGAGCCAAGGTCTTTTCTGCTTTTTGTACTGCCACGTTGGGGAGGGGCATTGGGGGTGCCTGGCAGGCTGGGAGGAGCTGGGACAGGTGACCCAAACTGACCAAAGGGATATTCCAGACCATGTGACATCATGCTTAGTATATAAAGTGGGGAGAAGAAGGAGGAAGAGGTCGGGGGAAACATTTAGAGTGATGGTTTTTGTCTTCCCAAGTAACCATTACATTACATGGGATAGAGCCCTGCTCTTCTGGGGATGGCTGAACATCCATGAACCCATGGGAAGCAGGGAATTAATTCCTTGCTTTGATTGTGAGTGTGGCTTATGCTTTCCCTGTTAAACCGTCTTTATTTCAACCCATGAGTTTTCTCTCTTTTGCCATTTTGATTTTCTTCCCAGTCTTGTTGCTGGGGCAGTGAGTGAGTGGCTCTGTGGGGCTTGGCTGCTGCCTGGGGTGAACCATAAAGGCATGAAAAAAGCCATATTCACTTTAGTTGCTGATTTTAGGGAATGAGCAGCCCTGGAGGTGCAACTTCATGTCCCAAGTCTCTGCCCTCTGAAGAGGATTCCCAGCACTCACTTCTCTTCCTTTATTGCTTGTGCATCCTGCCTTATGTAGACTTTCAGGTGCCTTTCTGATAAACTCTTTTTTGTTTAATATTGAAGCTTCTTTCAAACAGCCTTTAATAATAAAGCCATGAGGTAGACCTCTCTTACTTTTTTCCTTTTTACTGTCATGTTTATGTATGAAACAAATTATGATATCCAATAACTTTGCAGTCCTGTGAGTTTTTATAAATATTTAAAATGGTTGCACTCTGTTTAAAATTTCCCATGCATTAGAAATGCAAGAGACTGCAAATTAGATTTATATTGCATATTTGAATATTGGATGTCAGAATACACTAAAGTTATTTGGGCTAAAGCAAGTGAAATACCTAATACAAATGCAGTGATTTGCCTTGACACAATGTCTTGATTCATCAACAGTTTATACAAGCACAGAAAAAAGATGACACACATTGCAAATTGATCAGCAAAGTTAACAATCAGGTCGAAATTGTAATTTGCAAAGCTAAATAGACTGATGTAGGCATGGAACAATAACAGATTTTGAGGTTATTTCATTTCTTTTCTTCCTTTGGTTTCTGTTGCTTATTTTCTTGCATTATGGATCTCTTTCTCTGTATCTTGTAATGTTACCTAGTCACATAGGTACTGGGGATACAATATATGTTTATTTCCATCCCAGCTCTCATAAAAGTCAT
The DNA here is from genome assembly GCA_013400915.1 of Pardalotus punctatus. Taxonomy (NCBI): domain Eukaryota; kingdom Metazoa; phylum Chordata; class Aves; order Passeriformes; family Pardalotidae; genus Pardalotus; species Pardalotus punctatus. Next base: position 393,363 of record VZTX01019328.1, on the reverse strand, counting down.
ATTTCATTTGCTTCAATTTTCTGACCTTGGAAGCAAAAATGAAAAGATCCCCTGAACAATCTCCAAGAAGTGTTCTAGCTACTGTTGTCTCACATTGAGTATTGTAGTCAATACAAATAATGGAAAAGAGAAACAAAGCAAAAGCACAATTTGCAGTGTTTAAACTCTGTCCTTCATTTCCCTTCTGTTTCTTACTGATTTTAATGTTGTCCTCAAAATCATACTGATAAGTATTTTCAAGTATAGCAAGGGAAAAGCATTCTTCAGCCTTTCCAGTTATGGAGGTTCTTCAGTTTCCTCTTGCCAGGTTCTCATAATCAGCAATCAGGTAAGAAACTGGCAATGTTGTTTCTTGGCTGTTGTCTCTACCTATTTTACCTATTTCTTTTAAACAAAACTTTTTTTTTTTCTTTTTTTTTTTTCTTTTTTTTTCCCCAAGAGATGTGCAGGTTGGAGGGCTCAAAATAACCAGAAATTTTTAAAAGGCTACATGTGTAGAAAATGTACATTGGTGCAAGATTTTAAAGCAAGAAGCAACTGCTAGTCTGGTTTCGCTTTCTCACTGCAGAAGTCAGAGCAATCTATGCATTTTGCCTCATGCTGATCCACACAGTTTTATCCCTATTTAAAACAGTCTTTCAGGAGGCATCCCATCCTGATGTGGAGGCATCTAGAAATGGAGAAACCACTTATTCTGCAAGCTACATTTTCTATTCCAGAATGTACAGAGAATTTCAGTTTAAATCTGTCTAGTTTTGGTACTGTTTTGTATGCTTTTCTCCTAAGAGATTAGAATCTTTAATATAATGTTACTTTATATCTGTAATGGTAATCTCATCCTTCTCTGTTACAGACTGCACAGACTGCCCTCTGAAGCACAGCCAAAGGGGTGAAATGCAGAGCATGAAGAAAAATAACTAACCAAAGATATGTTGAAATGCAACTAACAAGCTATAAGCTTAACTAGATAAGCACAGAGGTATTCTGCACCAAGAACTCAAATGGACACAGAGTGACAGCCACGTGGTGCTTTGGTGCCATGCAGGGGGTGGAGGGAAGAGGTCACACGACCCAGACCAGTTAATCACGGGCTGTGGAAAACAGGAAATTAAGTGAGTATATCCCTATGAGGCACAGGGTGCAGTGCTTGGTTCACAGCTCTTTCACTGAAGAAGAGGCAAGAAGTGTGCCTTGGAGGTGATGTCCAGAGTTACTGATTAATTAACCTTGGATGGCAGCACTTATGGCAGCATTTATGGCAGTCTCCAAGTACCTCAGGTCATCATTTGCTGTGTTGGTAAGTAATGGGAAAATAGAATAGACAAAATGGAAGTAATTAAGATAAAGTGCTGGGGAATTCAATAGAAAAATAGTGTGTATTTCAGAAGTGCAGTTGCTGTTACCTAACAGCCACTAAGTATTCTATCCTTGTGAGAGGCTAAAAATGATCCTTAATCACCTGTTCTGTAAGAACACTGATGGCCATTTAAAAAATGACCCCGGTTAGTAAGGGAAATGCCACATCCAAAAATCAGCACAGTCAAAAGGAGAGTTTAAATTTATTCAGCTATCAGTAGCAAGACTGGAAAAAGGTTGTTAAGTATGAGTTATGGCTCCATTCCACGTACTACAGCCTGTAGCAATGGATATTTTAATAAACTTCACTTGGAAGAAAATAAAATTATTTCTGTGGAAATACCTGAGGTGTTTTGAAGATACCAGAATCCAAGGAAATATATTTCATGGCAAGGATCCCTATAATGCAGAGAAGTAGGGGAAACATAAGCACGTAATGAATATAGAACAGGCTTGAGGAAATAAGTGCTGGTGAATTTAAGCAAACCGTGTGCCTTGAAATGTAAAACAACCAAAGTATATTTCTTCAGCACAACAGTGACTAGTAGGATACATTTATTAACTGCAGAGCAACTGAACTCCCTATCACGTTAAATGCAAACCCCCGAAGGAATCGAATGTTTTGATTGAAAAGGAGCAGAGCCTTCACACAGGGCAGCTAAGCCCATTAACAACCAGTTTGCCCATGAATTGCCTCACAGGGTGTTGTGTACCAGCCCGTGCTCCCCCAGCAGGCAGGGGCCACTCAGGTGGAGGAAGGATGTAGTGGGTGACTGCAGGGAAGGGGTCATGGGGGTGGCAGGGTAAAGGCTGCAAGCAGGAGGTTTCAGCTCACGCTCCAAAGTCATTGACAGCATCACTGCTTGTTGCTGCTGTGACAAGCAGAAGGGAAGAGAAACCATTTTTAAACACAGCAGCCTTAGGATTGTGGTAGGTCCAAGGCTGCCTGGCAAAACAATCTTTTTTCTTTTGCTGCTACTGCACTAGGTACCTCCCTGCTTGGCTTAAGTGTCAAGCCAGCCCCAAGTAAAGACTGTTTCTGCTTACTGATATAAACTTTTGTGAAGGACTCCATAGACAAATAGCACAAGAAAGTCCTTTCTGAACACTTTAATGGTACCTGTCAAATAAATATGTACTAAATACAGGTAGGTATTTCTTTAGCACCCAAAACTAAGTTAATTAGTGTACACAAAGATGTTAAGTGTGAAGCAAGAGCAAGGCACAATGTGACAAGGCTGCAGGCAGTTCTTCAGCTCCTGTGCAGCGCAGTAGTGCTCCAAGGACCTTAAGTCCTGCAGGTGATAGAGAAGAGCACTCTTCATCCAGCCTAAGTCCACAGCATTAGCTGGACTATGCATAGCTGGACACTGATTATGCACCTTTTTCCCTAGGAGAGCATGGCATTTTAAAAGCTGTGTATTGTTCTTGGGGAGATAATTCCTCAGGGAACCACTTGATATCTTTACTTGTCTTTTCCCCCTGTAAATTTGAGCAATTTCAGTGACAGTGTTCATTGCTGTTGTTTCCATGAGGGAGCTCATCTTACTGCTTTGGGGACCTGGAGGATCCACTTGCAGATGCTGTAGAAAATAATGCTGCTACACTTTTGCTACAAGCTCCATATCAACCCTTATGGGAAGAAAATATCATTTTATTATAAAAGAAATTTTACTTCACTCACATTTTCCTGCTGTACTTTCCATAAGCACCAGGACACGTGCCTTCAGGTGGACACGAAATCTGAGACCTTGTCATGCTGCCTGGGCTGGGGTGGGTGACTGACCTTCTACTTTTTTTGTGCCCTTTAGGAGCTGATGATGATTTTTGCCTCTCCATCTTGTCCTATCCCGTGCCACCTTTGGGAGTCCACAGGTTTTCTTCACCATCCTTTATCCCTTTCTTTGGACTCTAGCCCCCTCTTTATCTTCCCACTTTGATGGGAACCATTACTATTTGAGTATTTTAGTTTGGATGTAAGCTGTGCCTGGCTTTCTAGTTGTCCTGAGAAACTGCAAGTAGCTGTGCCATACTAGGATGTCTGTGACCTGTTCATCTGGGTGCCACCAGATGCACCACTCTTATGGCCCTTCTGTTCTTTGTTCCTGCAGCCAGAACTACCCACACAGTCTCTGTTCATGCCAATCTTAATATTTCTGTTACAGTTCTCTAAAATACTTAGCAAAGCTCTTCAATGACCCTTGTCCTCACTGCTAGTATGAAGTGAATTTTTATGAAGTAAAATGAAGGCACAGATCTAATCTTACCTGTCCTTGCAATTCCTAATAATTCGGAGTATATCATTCAGTATCTGCCTTTGCAAAACAATTCAAATTGTTAACAATTTGAAATGAAGAATACCTCAGGAAAAGCATTAAGCTTCAATAAATATATGAACTGAGTGGAAGCAGAAAATGTCTGCATTCAATTAAATAGTTCATTCACATCTTTCTTCTGTTACATCTTACAGTGATTGTGTAAAATAGCTTTGGTTTGATATTTTCCATTATTATTTTTTCCCCAAGCAGATGAATGACTCTCTACAGGGTTTTTAGAGCTGTTTCCTTTTGTTGTTAATTTTGAAACAGAGAATAATATAGTTTTCACTAAGTCTTTTGTTTTCAGCCAGAAAATAGGCACTGCTATGCATAACTGCTACGCATGTTTAGCTATCCAAACAGAACTCAAAGACCAGAAGCTGCAGCATGGCTCATTAGGGATTTCTTTTGTAAATATAATGTTAATACAAAGAGGAAAATCAGCCCAAACTTTCAAGGGTCCATGAATTAAACAAATCAAGTAGTTTCACTATCTTAGCAATAGTAAAATTTTGTTAGTAAAAAAAGATACTCAGGTGGAGTGTTTTAGTTTTAACTGGTGTCATTCCCATACACATTTATGTACTTATAGCTACTCTGATAGTATTTCTTCCTGCCATGTTGCCGTGCTATAACAGAAAATGGTTTCTGAAATGTGATACCATGCAGCCTGAGATACCATACAGAGCTGAATCTTCACTCAATAGAACTCCAGGATGTTTGACATTAATTTAGAATGCAGTGTCATTTCCCAGGAGTTATGGGTTAATTCTGAAAAAATTAAATGACCTTCAGATACATGTTGCATAAATGGTTCTCACTCATCCATATTCAAAGCAAGACTTTTAAAAGAGGCTCCATGTAGCTCATATCTGCAAGTATGATCTCAGGGAAAAATAATTGCATTCAAAATCAGTTACTTGACTAAAGGCAAAAAATTTAAAAAATGTCTACTTCTTTAAAGAAATCATCTTGCATTTGAAATTTATTTTCAACATTCCAGGTGGTTATCTTTTTCAGAATTTCAGGAAGGAAAATAATATACATGAACCGTAGGTAGTGGATAATTGAGGCCTCCTATAAAGACAAACTATTGTGTATGTAAACATCTCAGCAGTGCCAATACAAGTGAAAGTGTAATGAAAAGTCTTTCTATTTTCACACCAGCCAGTCTCAGATAATTGTTTCTATGAATTCATAAGAAACAATTGTACTCCCTTTCACATGATTTAAACATCCACTTAATTTTTTTGTTTAAAAAATGCTTCTTACAATGCTTTAACGCACTTACAGGTACTCCTGGATAACAGAATAACTGTCTTCAAGTTCTTTAAAATAGCTAGACCCCCTAGGAAAACTGCTTTATTTTAACACATATTCTCACTTTATAGTGATGGTAAATGCACATTTTCCTTTTGAACAAGGAATAGAAATTAACAAATTCCTGTTTTCTATATGAAATTAAATGGAAAGTAGTATCTGTGTAGATGCATAGCTCCCTCAACTGTTTAATATGAAATCCCTTGTTTGGATGGTTGGGTTTCCTCTTTCTACTTCTGAAGACTTTCCCCCAGACTCTTTACTCCCAGAAAAATATGTGCCTGACACATTTTTTTTCCTCCAATGCCTCTTTTTTTTCAGGAGGCGGAGCCAGCATTGCTAAGTCCTGCATAAGAATTTATCACACTGCTAGAGTAGTTTTTTTAGATTTTAGCCCATTTATGCTCCCACCAGCTCTGTCTGACAGCCTGTGAGTCTCACAATGCTGAAGAGAAGGTGAAGCCTTGTGACATATTGGGGAGTATTTTGTTCTTATGCCCTCATTTTGCAAATGCTAAAATAGTTTTCAAATGTATCCTGCATTTAGCAAACACTTTAATCTGAAATCACAGATGAAAATTGGTTGAGCTTTCTGATTTTCCTTTTCAAGCTCTTCCTTTTATGGAAAGTCTAAGTGTTATCACTTATGAAAAGGGTCACGGATATGGAGGTCCAGGTTATCCTAGACCGTAAATATCAATCCACCACACCCTAAGCAGGGTCTCAAGGGTCATTAACCACCACTCCTTTCCTTTTATATGATCCTTTTCATGCTTGGAAGTACATGTGGCTTGGTACAGATGGAGCAGTGCTACCTGCAGAATGTTAAGATCTGGGAGGAGGTGTCAACACCTTCTCTTTTCCTACTAAATGAAACAGAGACGGAATGAAAAAACAAAAAGAGAGAGACAGATTTCGCATATTCGAAGACAGAGCTGGGAACTGCCCAGTGGTTTCAGTGCAGACTGTCTGAATGAAGAGAGGTTCAGTTTCTCCCTTCTGAATGGGGTATGAGCCTTAGCCCTAGGAATCCTGCCTGTGGGTTGGGGAAGAAAAGGGGTCTACAGACAGCTTTCTGTGTCTCCATTTGCTTGCTGTTTATTGCAAATGCATCTAAAATGAAAGAAAAGTGTTGTTCAGATCAAAATTCACCTCCTCTTTTTCCTTTTTTTCCTTTCTGTCATCATTTTTTGTGGTTTATCTGCCATTTACTCTCCCCTCTCCCTCCAAAAACAAATAAACCAACAAAACCGAACTCTATTTACCTGCATCTACTTGTATGTACTTTTCTGTTTTTACTGAAAATGCGTAAAACTATCCTGTCCTGAATGGTGGTTGTAGGGACAGAGACCTAGATGTTCTGATAGATCTAAATGGATCTGAATCCATCTCTTGTGTTTCCCTAAGTAGTTTCTTACTCAGGTCCCAGTTCCCTTTCTCTAGAGCCACATGTTTTTTCTCAGTTAAATGTGTGTAGAGGACAAACTGGAAGCCCTTCACTCTGGCTTTCCTTAGTACAGACACATGTCACAAGCTTCAGGAAAAATCTATTTTTAAAAAAAATGAAAACAATTTATTCTATAAAGCCTATTCACAGGAATTAGAAGACAGTCTGAGTCTGGGACATGTGGATATCTGTACTTGTGTTTATAAAAAGAAGGAGATTAAATGCGTAGAGGAAGATGGTTTGAGGTATATATGCAAAAATGCTGGGAAGTGCAGGAGGTGAGGAGAATCTGGTGTATACTGACATGGTTTTCTAAATGCCTCTGTTTCCCTGAGCAATATGATCCTTCTGCCATATGCTGGTCATTGTTTCAGGAAGAAGTCAGAAAGTCTGTCCACAAAGTTGAAAAAAAGAAAAAATAGGAAGGAGCCAGTGGGAAAAAATTCCCAACCAGAATTAAGTCTGAGACTTTATGACTTCAAAGAATAAGAAAAATGGCATGGTTATGATTCTGAAGAAGAGATCTGACAGATTAAAAAGATCAGAAATTTTATTATCATATTTTTACTTCTGTGTGTTGATAACTAAGACATATATTTCAAATGTAATTTTTAATTTTATAATCTTGCAATATGATTCTTTTCCATTAATTCACTTTGCATTGATATTTTTGCACTCTATATTTAACACCTGCCATTTACAAACTTAACTTAATTTGAGTGTTTACTTCATGAACCGAATTCTATATCATCAAAGAGAAATTGAATAGCTGAAACAATGCACAGAGAATTTTTCATTCTTCTGAATATGTTTAATAACAACATTGTTAACTGTGTTGTTCAAACACTGCACAATCTGCTTAAATATTAAAGAGGTTTTTTCTGCTGACATTTTTTTCCTGTGGAAAATGTTTTGTTAGCCTTTATTTGAGCCACATTACTAGGCACTGTACTTGGTGATTTGTTCATTGATTTTTAAGCTATGTGTTGTTATTTTCTTTTCACCATATTTTCAGTTCAGAATAGTAAGTTAGAGACAAAATTATGAAGATGGCCACTTACACAAGTTATCTCTAGATCTTTCTGGGTTTTCTCTTGACTCTTAGCTCTCTGTGTAAGTTTTACCAGGAGACCCATCACCTGCCTTGCAAACTCCTAAGAACCAAAATAGCAACAGCTGTGCATTGTCACTGCAGCACTTGCCATCCTGAGAGGAACAATGTACAGAGGCAGAAATAAGGCAAGGAATATTGACTTCCATCTGACAAGTCAAGCAAAGACTATTTCCATGAAGTGTTGTATCTATATTTTTGATCACCTCCTTGTGGCTTGAGTATAATGGTGCTTGGAAACCCTAGGCTATGCTAGATTTAGCACCCTAGCTCTAAACAGACGACAGAGAATATATTACATTGCACTCAGTAGTGGTTCAAAGTCTGCATTGTAGGTTCCATTTTTCACTTCCTGATGGGATTGTACCTTGTACTTTTAGGAGGTATCAATTTTGCAAAGGCTTTATCCTTTCTACATCATAAATACTCTTACTTGGATAGAAATTTCAGAGTGCTGAAGCATCAGTTTTTAGTTTCTAGGAAGAAATTGTGTGTACAGCCCTAGCCCCTATTCACTGCAGTATTTATTTGATTTATGTGACAATGAGGTTTGCAAAGCTTCCGTTGTTTTCTAGTCCATGGGATTGTGAGAACTGTCTTTCAGACTAGGATCGAACAATGCTAATGCTGCCTATAAACAACCCAAAACAACACTCTGAGGAGTGTAAATAAACCTGGAGCTCATTAATCCATATCAACTGCTGCACTGTTGTCATTGAGAGACTGCTCTATTTAGCAGTCCAGGTGAAGTCATCTCTGTACTCCAGGAATTTTGCCTGAGGCACAGCTACAAATATCCTGCTCAAGATTTACTACACAATTATACAGCACAAAGCTCTTAGAGGAAAAGTACTTCTGGATACAACAGGATCGTTTAGGATGGTGGATGGAGCAGAAATTTTGGAAGAGATGGCATGAAATTCATGTTCTCTCAATGCCAGTACTGGTTTAAATTCCCTTGTGCATCAATGAAAGGAATTTTTGGACAGAAAAAACAGGCTACAATGTTTTGATTTGTTTATAGGCAGAAAACAGTCAGCATCAAAACTTTCTGCACACACAATTTAGAGGTTTCTGTACCAGTCCATGTAGGACACTCAGCGTTTTCCTGGTTTCCAAGGACTAAACACTAGTTTATCCATAATTATGGGAAAATTATTTGTTCTTTAAAAAATCCCTCACTGAAGATAAAAGGATGCCTAAGTGCTCAGTGAGATTGACAGTTTGAAATTCAGCAGGGCTTTATGCATTCTGCAGCTTTTCACTGCCCACTGTGACTTGGGCTAAGGAATTGCTAGCTTCAGAAATGTGACTGCACGAGCCGTTTCCTTGTTTGCAGGAGATTAAGGGCTTTATCTTTTCTCTTTTATTGCTTTAGGCATGACAGGAATCTGACACAAAGTGTGATCACAATTTGTATACAGCTCAAAAGTAGAGATTGTGTCAGCACAAAGATCCACCCCATTCACTACTCTGCCTCTTGGAAGTTGCCTGGGGAGCAAATGTAAGTACCACAGGTTTTCTCAGCCTCGCCTGTGATTTTGCATCCAAGAACTTACAAAGACCAGAGACAATGCAGGGGGAGAGCAAAATACTCACAAAAAGCCTCTGCATTTGGTTTCTTTGCATAATTCGGAAAAAAATTCCTCTTTACATGACATTTTGATTAGAATCATCAGTTTGCAGCTACTTCTTACTAGTGACAAACACTTGGATTGAAATTTTAATTTTTGGGTTCCTGCCTAGCCCAGAGGGAAGGAAGACCTCCTGTGGCCTGCTGGGGACACTTTTCCCAGTGCCAACAAGACAGATTCCTCCTGCATAAAGACAGTGATTGGATATGCCTTCCCTTTAGCCTCCTACAGACTAATCAAATGCAGTTACCTCACCCTCTGTTAACATATCATGTTCCCGGGTCCCTAATAATTTTAGTAGCCTTTCACTGGCCAGTCTTTCTCTTGTTCTGGATACAATATTCCAGGTGTGTCTTCACAAAGGCTGAATAGATGGGAGTAACATTTTCCCATTGTGTCATGGTTAAAGCAGTTCTGTTCTGGAGTATTTACTGTCCATTCCTGTAAACACAGCTCCCAAGAGTGTCAGGAGTAAATAACATAACCCTTTTAAGAATTTTATGATTTTAAGTCATTGTGGTTTCATTTGCAGAAATTTTGGTAACTCCTTAAAACAGCTGAAACCCACCTGAGTCAGGTGACTTACTTTGAAAAAAGATTTATTGAGGTTTCTGAAAAATTATAATGAGCCCACCTTATTGCAGTAATAGCCACAGCTAGAGGATATATTGTTATTTTTAAAAGTCTTTGTGCCTAGTTTCTGGTCCTTCTGATAAATTGTACTTATGCCAGAGATTGCTAAGAAGCCTGGCTACAGTTTGTGAAGCTATCAGACACTGAAACAAGCACCACAGAAAATCTTGTGAGGCGTATAATAACTGCCTTGAGAGAAAAGTCTGAATACTGTATGGAATACACAGTGAGAAGACACTACAAAATATGGAAATTCTGTATATGAAGCAAAAACAAATCGTGTCTTGTGCTGAAGTTGGAAGGGGTCCCCTGTGAAGAAAATGTAACCTTGAATTTGTTGTCTGTATCAGAATACATAACTATCTTGATGTTTTCTATCCATTGAACACTTTTCAGCCTTTATAACATTATTATAACTTCGAGAGTGGTTTTTTTCCTTCTAATTCAATAATTAAAGAAGCTTGTTGAGCTAAAGAATTAGGTTGTTCCAAACGGCCAGCTAATATACACTAGTAAAACTGTGCAGAATATGAAGTATTTCTTTTTATGTATCATCTGTTATTTATGGTATTTCTGAATTAGTGATATTGAAATATCTTTGCAGGATAGCTACTCAAAGAAGAACAAAATAGATCATGGTGCAACTGGAGTTGGAAAAAATCAACCAAAGGATAGAGGAGACAAAGTATTCCATCAAGTATAATTCTAAGTGTAAAATCTGAGTCATCAGGACTGCGACTCAGCTGTTCTTTTGGGCTCTGAATGTGCCTGAAATCTCAGGTGAAAACATAATTGCCTCAGGTGTGTCTCACCACGCTCAGAAGTACAACTGCTCAGCCAGTGCAAGCTGTGACCTGATATCCAGCTTCTGTACACCCCTAGAGCACGGTGGAAACAAGAAACTCTTCCAAGCCATGTGTTTAGCTCTGGCTGACAGGTATCTACCCTAAGACACCACAAAGGAAATCACACTGGGAAACAGAAGATGCCATACAGTCCCCTTTTGCCCAGGAGTGTATTTTACCAAGAACTGCTACCTGTGACAGAGAGAGTAGTTCTAGACCTTCCCTCCTGTCACAATCCACTAAGCATAGAGCAGGATTCGTGATGGTTCGTTTATCAGAATCTCAAAGTGCAAAAGAAACACAAACGGGGAATTTTAGTTTTAATCAATGCAATGCACTTTATTGAGTGCCAACACGCAATTATCGCGATAGAGAGGGAGAGATATAAGAAACAAAGGATAGAGAGAAAAAGAGGGAAGGGGGGTTTATAGCTACCAACAGCAGGCGGAATCCTCGTGGTCTTCTGCCAATAGATCCGTCTTCTTCTGTGGGGAGATCTCGTAGGGGTTTTCTCAGAAGGTCTCTTTATAGTTCTTTTCGAAGCGAAGGGCAGACGGCCAAGGGGTGGGAGACAGGAGTAGGCCTTTGTGAAGAGGCATAGGTGCACGGGACTTTCAGTCCTTTCTCGCCCTGGTGGCCTGGAACAATTCACTTGCACGGGACTTTCGCCCCTTCTCGCCTGGGCGGCCTGGAACAGTAGCGAGCAGTTCCTCCGGCGTCTTCCAGCGAACACACCTGCAGCACTTGGCAGGCATCCCACCTCGGTTCGGCCAGGACTCCTCTGCAAAAGTCCCCTTGCCCGCATAGATGATCGTGAGACAGATGAAGGGTCTTCGGACCGTCTCTTACACCTCCCTATCCAATTCCTCTGTGGACTGGACATTCAAGTCCTTCTACACCTAAAAAAATGTGATTTGGAGCAGGAGCTACAACTGAATGTTCTCAGATTAGATTGATGCTACCAGCTGATAGCATATCCTGGAGCTGATCTCAGATCCACAGCTGTGCTTTATGCATGAAAGAAGTACAGGTCAGACAGGAGAAAATGAGCCCAAATCCTATGGACTAGCTGCTTCACTCATTAAATGGATAGATCTTTTAAAGTAAATTACTCAGATTCCAGATCATTTGCCTGTAAGGGAAATTTCAAACCACCTCATTACAGAGTCCTGCTTTTCTGTACTCTCTCTCTGAGCAGGTGAAACCAAACTTAGGTCCTTATTTGCTAATACCTTATTCTGCTACTTCAGTGTAGTAAACACTGAGCAGTAACACCACAATAAACTTCAGAATATTAATATTTAATAGTCTGAAACAATTTGAACATGATAGATGTCTTATTAATTTTTGCCTTCCTCAGTTATTAAAGCAAAACTAGGTGGCATGGTACCTTTGGATGTTACCTAGTCCTTCTCCTTCCCCAGGTTTGTCATACCTTTATTATTCTTGATGGGTATTTTTCAAACCTCTTATTCTTAAAAACTTTCAGAGTTGTCTATCTAATAACCCCTCCAAGCCTATTCCTATGCTTTATTATCCATCCCATGAGATTTCCTCATAATGTTTCAGTTAAAGCACCCTATTTCACACAATATCCACTCAAAGGCATGGGGAACTGATGACTATTTTTGTTGTTATGGCTTGATATATGGTCTCTAATTTTTTTTGCTCTAGATTAAACTATCTGAAATTAGCCAGTCATTCTCTACAAGATCCATTTTTTTACTTTGATCTATACTCAATCCACATTTGTTTTTTGAGCATATTTATTACTGCTGGACACACTACTCATTTAAGACAGAGGCAAGAAAGATCCCCAGAGAACAGCCTGCTGTATTTGGTAGGTTATTTTCTTGTATGTACACATATACATCAGTATGTGTGTGTACATCCTAGTAGAGTGCTTGTCTTTTTTTCCTAACAGCATGACTAGATTCATTAATATTCAAATTAGAATCAAACCTTCCTCTCAAACTCAAATCCTTTCCTTCAGCACTGTTACCCAACCTTCTGCACATGCAGCCCACCTATCTATACTATGACATCTTTCACATGTCTTTATTGACTCTGCGCTATTTCTTAATTTCACACAGTCATCCTAAATTCTAAGCCTCTTTTTCCCTGTTCCTTCATCTCCCCACCTTCAGTTCAGTGACACCTGCAAACTTCTCAGGTATATTCTGCCGAAAGTTCTTAACAGAAACATTGAGTAGTGGCCATCTCAAGAGAAACTTCTTCAAAATTCAGCTGGCATGTCTTCCATTTTGACAACAAACCATTAATAAATGTTTTTAGTTGTTACCAAATACCCAAGATTTATACTCTTTCATAAAAATCTCTGTCTGACACGTTTTTCTCCTAAGTTGTTTTCAGGAATATTATATTAAAGTGTCAAACTTTTCTAAAGTGAGGATATGACATATACTGTTCCTGTTTTTTTTCTCTAATGGAACACTTAAATCAAATTTACAAACTCTAAGCTGGCTGGTCTTCTTGTCATCATCCAGGTGTCTGCAAATTACAGTTTGAGTGTTTCTTACTATATATTTTCCTGAAACTCTGTCTTTGCTAGTGTCTAACTCCCCACCACTTCCTTTATTTTTTTCTTTAAAACTTGCAATATATTTGCTCATTTGCAGTCTTTTGGACCATGTATGTTCTCCATTAACTCTGGAAATTGTTGGCAGTTTTTGTTTAAGATTGTCGCAGTCAGTTCTCTAAATGCTTTACAGTGAGGCTCATAAATCTAAATCAATTTTGAAATCTATACCTTAGGTAGAATCAGGTGTGCAAGAAAAAGATAAGAGACAACACGTACAGGTTGCACTTAGACATAAAGAAAAAAAATTACAGCAAGAGTTCCCACAAGGACTTGAACAGGTTTCTCAGTGAGGCTGTGGAGTTTCTGTCTGGATAACCTGGGAAAATGCTGAACCTGGCCCTATTTTGAAGGGGGTTGGGACTAGATCACCACAGAGTGTAATCTGCAGTATGGACGATTCTTGCACTCTATTGATTTTATAACTTTTCTCCTTTGAAATTCAAGGTTAGGCTGAATTTTTTCTTTGATGGCTGGTCATGATCAAGCCAGATGTAATCCTAACAAAACAGTGGTTTAGTAACAACTGAAGTCTCATCAGTACCCAGTCCCTTTGTGTCATTTGTTATTGCTTATCAACTGGGTTCCCAACTTTTCTGGAAACAAAATAGGTAGGTCACGTGAGTGACAAATATTTATGAATTGCATCACCATGGTTATAAGGTGGTGTTTCATGTTTCTAAGACTTGCTGCTTTTATTGTCTTTCATCCCCATTTCATACTTCTTTTAATTAGTTCCCAGTAAATGCTATCATGTATGGCAAGGAAAAGGCTTTTGTGTGTGTATTTAAAGCCTTAGTGTGCTTTTTGATAGGCCTAGGCAAACAATAATTAGTATCACTCAATTAAACAGATAAGCCAAAGCACTCTCCTTCATCTGTCCAAGGTCATTTATCTCAAAGCACATCTCCCCTGGCAGATGTCCTGGGATGCCAGCCCACGCTGTGCCATGAAGAGATTCATCACTTACACTCTAAGTAAAACCAAACTATTACTTTCGCTTTCTTTGGTGCACTAAGTCATGGCACAAAGAGGGCCTGTGAACTGCTGAGCTTCACACCTATTTAAGCGTCTTAAAGCTTAACTGGGATTACAGTATTTTATGCCACTTCCATTTCTTTGAGCTGGTCGTTTTTGCTGCAGTCAGTTCCTAGGAAAGAACACATGTTTTTGTTCATCTCTCCACTTGAGCCCGTACCTTTCTGTGCACAACGTCTGCAGCTGGTCTGCCTGCCAGAGAGCTCTTCCTTCTGTGAGAGCTGCTGTGTGCCTTACTGTGAATATAACTAGCTTGGCCAGCATGATCATTGCTTTATAAACCATTTGTCACAGTCCTCAGGGTATTGCATGTGTCCTTTATGATACTAAGCGCACAGAGGAAGCCACAAAATAATGCATCTGATTATTTATTCTGGAAAGTAATTTCTGCTGAATGAAAGAAGAGCAATGACTAATATGTTGTGCCAACTCTTGGCAGACTGTCCAGACCAGCAAACTGACCAGCCTGCAAAATCCCTTTGTTTGTCATCATCCACCAAGCAGAGATGCCTTTCAAAACCTCTTTTTGAGCTCTTTATAAGTCCATCTATTTTCATTCTTCCTTTGTATTTTCTCCCTTAACATCTTTCTTTATTTGCCAAGAGCAAAACCATTTTTTTTCCCAGCTGAACATCTAGCAAAATGAGAAGTTAGAGTGTACTATTTTGGGGTAGGGTGTTGACACCACTTTTTCTCCACTGAGTCTTAAGTTTTTTTTTTTATTTTGTTAATAAATCCAGAGTGTTAACACATCTGAGAATTTGACTAACATTATGCAATAACATGAAAGGACTTAACTTTCTGATTTACATCACTTCTCACTTGTTTCTCTAGACTTTGGTAATTCAAGTCTTGATACAAACATTGTTTATGATTGTATATATTGTACTTGCCATGAAGCATATTAGCTTGTAAATCCTTGTAAACAGGTAGCTTTCTTAATGTCTTATCAGCAGTTCACTCAAGTGATTCACACCCGTTCAAATGTCTTCTTTTATTTTTTAAATTATGTTAGGCTTCCTGAATCATTGTCGTATTCTTTTCAGCATTCCTACACTCTGCCATGCTTGAAGAATGACACTATGCTATATGAACATGACTGACAATTGTGTCAGTGGAAACAAGTTTAAAAAACTTTAACACCTTAAAAAAAAGGAACACTACTTTTAGAGGTTAACCTCGTGCAGGTATTTCTGTGTTAGATCACATGTATATTTCTAACTTATTATCCTAGTTATAACTTCTAAAACTCCCTTTTACTCTTCTCATGAAAAGTATAGTAATGATTTCCCAGAATAAATAAGATTTTTATCTCTATTTTGAGGTAGTGGCATATATTAATTTACAACAGGCATAAGTAGTCAAAGTGTTAAAAGACATCATTGTCAGTGCACTAAAGAGATGTCCTTGCACCCACCTTGCTGATTGTGGTTTCACATATAGCTCAATGCCTTGCTACTCACCCATATGCAAAAACAAAAAAAAATTTTCTTCATTCTTTACGGAAGATTCAAGAAACAGGGAACAGAAGCAAAAGATACCACCGGTGTATCCTAATGGATGCGCTGTCTTTGGCACTCAGCATATGTACTCTGGGAACTCTGAGCAGTGTACTCTCCTGAGATGATGGACCCCTAGAATCACCCTGATACACTGTGTCTTCCAAGGCATCATAACAAATGCAATATATGAAAAAATTATTGGAAGTAAACACTGAAAAAAGGTGCTTCACTAGAGAGGTCATTAAAAGACTTTCAGTGGTGTATAAAGGCACAACCTGGAAAAGCAATTTATTATCCTGTGCATTTGGTAGCCTGGCACATATGCCCTTAAGTGACAGGTTTGGTTAGCTCCTGTAGAAATGATTCTGATTATTATTGTTTTTTAACACCCCTGCCAGTGGTTAGTTGAAAGTGCTGTCCACAGGCTATCCATTCTACTAAGATTTCAAATTCATTATGGCCATTTTTCAGAACAAGGAAATCCATTTTCCATTACCCAGAAGATGTTAGCTTCATGTGTTTCTGAAAGAGCACAATTGTGGTGGATGCTGATGGTGAGTGAGTAATTGACCAGAGAAACTTTTTGTATCCACTTTGCCATGATAAAAAGCTAGTGCTGTTCAAAGGAAACATTATAAGCTTTTTCTTTGTAGAGAGAACTCATTCCTTGTCCAGGTAGTAAGTGCAAATAATTACATGCCATTTAGTTGAATAAAAAGATAGATGACAGAAAAGAGGAGAAAACTATAGCAAAGAGAAGAAAAAAAATTGCTATGTAAAACTTATAAATCATTTTTACCTCTGTGGAGTCCTTGAAATAAGAGGTAATAGTCTGCTTAGCTACTTTAAAGAGAAATTGATCTTAGAATTAGTACCACATCCTTACAAATTAAAAGCAAACAGCATTTTTACATCCTACTGAGACCTCCTTAGTTTGAGCTGTTGTGGCTTGAACTCTTCCCATGCCATGGAATGAGGTTTGTCCCAAAGCAGGGTTGGCACAGCCCCGCCAATTGGCTGAGGGAGACCGGGTATTGGGGTAAAATATCTACAAGCACGGAAATCAAATTGGGGCTCAGTGAATCTCCAGATGCAATGCCTCAGCACCTGTGCCTGGAGCTCAGTTACCTGTGTTTCATTTCTGGTGCTCTTGTCTTTCCACTCCCTCCAGTCTGGTAGAGATGGTGATAGGTAGAGGTCCTATTTCAGATTAACAGATGTCCTCTGTAGTGATTTTTTTCAAATTAATCTTGTTATGCTTATTTTTTGACAGTCAAAAGAGAGGAAGGAACATAGGGCACCATGACATGAAAAGCATTTCTAGCAACCAGAAGTAGGGCAGACTCAAAGTTGTCAAAGGAAAGCAAATCCTATAGGCTTAGCGTGTTCATACAGTGAAATGGGTTTTCTTGCAGTTTATATTTTGTAATTCATTACTCAGTTTCCTAAATTGGGAGTACTGTTCTGTTCCTTTACTTAATAAGTGCGAATAACAAAACACAAATGAGCTACTCTATTATAACATAAATTTGGATTCTCTAATTTGTAGCAAAACATAGTGCTGTAATTTAGCATTGAATAAATTCTGAAGTCCAAAGAAATCACAATCAGAGAATATATTTTTGCAAGGCTGAGTATATCAGTGGCTACATAGAAAGAAGCACTGAGGGAATTTAAGTACTATTGAGGAAGACTTTGGAAACTCATTAAGCAGGAAAGACAATACAACAGGAAAGAAGACTGCAAATGAAGTACCCCAAGTGTAAAACAAGAAGAAAAGAATAACAAAATCCCAAATTGTCATTGAATACAATACTAAAAGTCTGATTTCATCTTCTTTTAGACAGGAGACCTCAAAAATGTATAATTTAAGAAAAGCTGATCAACAGAAATCCTTTACTGGAAACCCAAACTTCAGAAATTCGCTTGAATATTTTTGTATATATTACAATGGGTGAAAGTAGTAACATATCTATGCTTCAGGAAACATTTAAAGTCATACTGCAGGATATATAGTTCTGCAGAATATGAGGGAAGGTGCCCAGAGCAGCTGCCAGCTGAGTGCAACAAGCCCTGACTCAGGGACAGATGTCCCCAGTGGTGCAGGACACAGGCACACAACTCTGCAGGAGGTAAAGGGAGGATTTGTGCACTACAGCATGCTCTGCCATGAGAAAGGATGCAGATTGCCTTGACAGGATGGCCTAGATCCTCTTCCTATCTATCAAGACAATTACAGCCCCCCTGACCATGTCTAGGAATAGGATTTCATCAGTCTTTTCATTAAGATACCGCAGGGTAGATTCAGCCAGCTGAGATACCTACCTTAGAGCTGTAGGTTTGGTTTTCTGCTGAAGGACCTTCAGCTGAATGATGCTTTCTTATCCTCAGTGAAATGTGCCTAACTGTTCTGAAGTCCTCCAGGGGGATATGTATTCTGGATCTGCTCAGAGTTGCCAAAAATGAAGCTTCCATTCATTGGTTGTATTTGTAACACTTGCTGCCTTGCTTAAGTAATTTAATCCCTCTTTGCTTCACCTATCCTAAGCAGAATAAGAGAAAATATGTCTTCAATCCCTTCTAGGGGCTTTTATCCCTTTATATGATGATGTCTATATTGTTACTAACATTTTTGGTTTTGAAAGGCCACAATGGTCATGAAGAAAGCTCAGTGCTATTGCAGTGCCAATAGATATTAATCAAAGAGTTGTGTTGTGTTTATTATGGGTCATGTGCAAGCCAAGCTCTTTATATGCTTGAATAAAGGAGAAATATTATGCTTTTTTTTGTTGCTGTTACGATGTCTCTCACTATCTCATCCTCTGAACAGTTTCAAAGTAGTTGTCTTTGCCAAAATTTTAGCAACATTAAACACTTGCTAGATATCCACCCTCCTGTTTTGACAACTCACACGATACATATCATTCTATACTCATTAATCCACGTCATGCTTTTGCAGATAGTAAAAACTGTCTCTGATAACAGATTCTCTGTTTGAGGGATTTTCCTTATTCAAATGCATGACAGACATAAGAACAATTCTCTTTTTTCACTTTTAATTTTCTTCGTAATATGTTCAATTTGAAAACCATCTGGAACTGAGTTTTAAATCAGACATACTTTGGTTGTTCATGCTATTGCTAGGATGATGTAAACATTCAAATTACACATGTGATAAATTAACTGTAACTAACTATTTTATGTCTTTCCTCCCCAGTGAAAATTGAAAATTCTTGGGGGTTTGGTCTTGCTTGTCTGTCACAGCAAATTATAAGCACTGACTACCATATTTGAGGAGACTGGTTAAAATTATTGAAGAATTCTCTCTACGAACTGCTAGCCAATTAAAAAAAAAAAAAAAAAAAAGTTGTACATCGTTCAGAAATGTAAGTCATTGCTTTTGAGATAGTGATGGCATTTGCATGTACAGATTTTTGCCCTTAGTCCCAAACATATCTTCATATTCAAAGAAAACAGAAGTCTTCTTTTGATGTTCTATTACTGATATATAAAACTACTTTTTAAAATATATTATACTGCTTCCCTTGGATGAAGATACCATATTCTCTTATAGAGAGTGAAAAATGATCTTAAACAGCAAGAGAAAGACCTTGTACAGAGTTCAGAGTGAAATAGCATATTACTCATTCAGTTGTCATACTTATTTACCATATTACAGCTGTCACTGTTTGTAAATGGTGATGCCAGCTCATTATTTTCCAGCCTGCCTGCAATTAACCTCTTATTTTGAGTGTGGTGAAAACATGCAGTAACAGCATATAACATTTCAAACATATTTCAAAGCGCATCTTTGTCACTTCAGTCACTCATGAGGGAAACAAATGCTTCTTACCGATTTGCATGCATGATGATCATAAATAATTCTTATCCTTAACATCATGTATTAGAAAAAGGGGATAAACGTCACTAATGGATTGTATGTTTGTCATCATTGTCTGAATTTTAATAGCTCTTGAATCCTGAGCATAAGTAATGCAAGCAGTAGCAAAGGGGTTGAGAGTTTGGAGGACATCATCCTGACTCTGGAGCTGTCTGTGATGAAGACTGGCCAGATGCTAGTCCCAAAATGTAGTCACTGTGCTGTCACTCATACCCCTGAGAGAGCTTCCAGTACCCAAATTCACTAGGGCCTCTGGTATGCAATAAATGCAGAATTGCTACTCATTTAGAGGTTCACCCTCACTTATACTGTGTGGTAGCCATACCTGTTTTAACATTTATACCCTGTTTAAAAGTTAGCCTCAGGGACCAAAGCTCAGCACCTTACCCTCCCCCTGAAGCCAAATACAAATCTGGTTCAGAAGGCAATTCCACTTATCCTTGGATGGTGGTTATTATAGGTGAGACGAACTGTTTCACTGGAGTTGCCTATTCTGCCTAAGAAAAGTTGGGATTGAAGAGCTTCAATTTGGGCAAGGAACTTCTAACCTCTGGCATTGGTTGGGCTGCTTTGCCTGCTGAATTTTTCCCTTTTCTTCTGCAAGGCAGCTGTTCTAAGCTAATCATCTGGTTTCACACCTACAGACAGCAGAGAGCAAAGACTCTGGGGGATGATTCATCCTCTCCAAAGATCTGACACAGGTGGGTGTTAGTCAAAGTAGCAAATGTACTGTAAATTCATTTCTGCTGGCATTGTTCACTACTTAAGCAGTCTCTTAGGAGAGCTTCTTATCTGATTTGCGCTTCAGAGAAGAGAGTGGCTGACCCACGGCGTTTCTGGAGGATGAGATCTCCTGGATGTTAGTCTGAGCATTGTTTCCCTGCATGAATGAGGGAAGTGCATGGAGAAGAGGGAGGCCCTTGGGAAAGGCATGAGCAATGAAAACTATTTTGGGGCACATACGAGGGTATGTGTGAGAGGCAGTGATTACAGAAACAGAAAGGGATTTTTAGAAGAATCGTACAGGAAGTAAAGTAAAGATTAAAGAGCACAAAAGATGGGGGATGGGGAATTAATATAAATACCATCCAAAATGGATGGTAAATACATGATGAAACTCGTGTGGAAAAAGATGCCTCAGAGCAGGTGATTTTGAAGAAGGTATTTACAAAATTAAAAAGTAAGCTGTTGTCAGCTAAATAAAATAAATGTTTTATTACTTCCATTTCAGGATAAGTTCCTGACAGGGGCAGGTAAAGTGTTTGGGAAATGTGTCAGATATTCCCAGTTAGAAAGAGGTGAGTTCTATATCACCTGAATTTGAAGGTCAAATGTTTGGATAATGCTTTCAGATTCATGGTGTGATTTTTGGGGCTGTCATGTGCAGAGCCAGAAGCTGGACAAAATGATCCTTGTGGGTGCCTTCCAACTCAGGATATTCGTTGATTCTATGATTTACCTGTGTTTACTCTGTGAAACTCACCACTGGGTCCTAAGTATATTTAGGGATCTTTCAAGCTGGTTATGAGCCCAGTTCTCAAAACAGTATGTGTTAGGAGCGTGAATGTAAGAGAGGAACAACATCAATTGATACAAAATGCATAAAAGTAACCTAAAAATCAAATATTTTGTCAGGAAGGCTGAGGTCCCTAGGGAAGTGCAATCAAAATTTGGATGAGTCCAAGGTACTAATTCAAAAGTAAGAAATGAATGAAAAGGGAAATAGTAAAGATCTGACTTTTGGAATTATTATTGTTTAAAAAATCCTTTTCCCTTTCTGAGCTTCTTCTTGGATTGTTCTGCCTTCAGAGTGATATGGTCTTTCTCTCAAACACTGTTTCTGAAAATTGTTCAATGTGTCCTAATATTGAAAAAGCTGTTAGTAAAGCAGAAAACAAGGAAACAGTCCAGTGCTTAATTTCTAGATCCAAAGAGCAGTGTGCAACTTAGCCTGACTGCATCAAATGGGTTACTTCAGGCTTTCAGCAGCATACTAGTGCAGCAGTACCTAGTCAGATGTCAGAATACAGTGATTTTTTTTTTTTTAACATTTGAAACAGAATTAACAGATAAGACTATTCAAAAATGTGGCTCCAGAGAAGAGACATTTTGAAACTTAAAATTACTTTAGTGCCACACATTTGAACAATTTTGTCTTTATAGTGAGAACACTGTTTTGCCCTTTTCCTTACCTGTCGTTGTCCACTCGACCGCCCGGTGGTCAGCAGCGCAACAAGACACACGTGCCCTGGTCAGCGGGACCACTTGTGTCCTTTTAACCCAATGTCAGCTCTGACAAGAGCTGTGTGCTTTAGACCCCAGCTGGGGTTGGCAGCAGACGCTGTAACTAGCGATCGCTGCGGAGGTGAAGGAGGAGACAGGGACTCAGTTGTCACAGCAACCCAGGTCTTTATTCCCTGTCCCGAGGGACAGGAGAACTCTACAGCAAGGCGGGTGGTGACAAAAGAGCAAGGAACGACAGTTGCACAGGGGTTTTAAGGGAGACAAAAAGGGGCGGTCTAAGGGGACGATCAATAAATCATCCAACAGGGAAACATTACATAACTGCAAATGTCCAATGAGACACAATAAATGGAGGAGTAGATTTGAATGAACCAATGAGGATACAGAGAACACAGAACTTTCTAGAAACTAATGCATATTAAAATAACCTTATACATATGGAGATAACTAGGAGGGGAAAGGGGTGTAACAGAATCTTCGAAGGACAGTTCAAAGAGCAGGAAATGTGGAGGATTCCCCAGCCTCGCCCTCCCCCTCAGGCTCACTGTCCTGAGGGGGAAAATCAACCCTGTTGATTTTATTGATTTTCATAGAGAAGGCAGGCTGGGCCACTGCCACACCTTCCCTCTTTCCTTCTCCAACTACAAAACTTGTTGGCTGAAGAATCCCTGAATGTCTCAGAAGAAAAAGGCTTTGGAAGTTAGAACTGGAAGCAGGCTGTTTATCCATCTGGATATTTCATTTAAATAAGCAAGGGTGATGATATCCGTCACATTATGTGATTGGGGCACTGAATATGGCCATAACTCTTAAGTTTCTCTCCATGTACTCGAGGGCAAAGGAGGCGACCATCGTTAGGCTCCTTTCTTTTGTTGTTCTTGTAATGGTTTTCCCATATCAATGGTGGGGAGGGAAAAAAAACCAACTACTCCCACTGGAAAAATTTTTCTCACATTCACAAAGCATTTTTAATTCATGTCATGAGTACATGGAAATAATATGAAAGAACCCATGTCTTCTCCATCTCCAGGGACTCCAGGACGCTGCGTCTGTTATACTCAGTTCTTCTAATAGCAAGAAAGTTACTCCTCTAAGGTTCTCTCATGATGGAAAGGAGGCTTATCAGTTTCTCAATTTTTGTTCATCTATTATGATTACAAAAATATGTCTGTAGAAAGAAAACTGGAAAGCAAGACAGGGATGGTTCTTGCAGCAAAGATAAAATCAACCTCACCACATCCAGCAGCATGAGGAGGCAGTAGGAGAAAAGGTTCAAGTAATGACAAGTACTGTACAAAGTTATTTCTTTTGACCAGAATGGTAGATCTGGTTTGCAAATTTTGCCTGAACATTTTATCTGTAACATGATGATGCTCGAGGTGGGATTTAATTCAGAACTTCAGCATCTGAACTGAGATGATCAGATGTTGTGTGCACGCTGCCCTGACAGTCAGTGGGAATTTGGTCAGTCTAGGGAAAGATTTAGCTGGCTAGCCATTTGCTTTGATTCCAGCAGAAATACTTTTCTACTGGGTGGACCTCCATTCACTGAAGTGGGAGTTCAGCTCCCTAATGTGCCTGTCAACGCCAATGTGGAATTGGATGTGTTCATTTTGAACTGAATCTTATGCTTCTAGGCCGTGTTATCCTGTTCACATGGACAGTAAACCTTATTATTTTTTCCTTTCCTTCATTTGTGTTCTTTATTTCCATAAGGATTTGCTTTCTTGGACAGTAATAAGTACTTGGCCACAGCAAGGTGGATTCCCAGTGCACCATTTGTGATGTATTAACCCCATGTGGACAGACAATTCTACTTTAGTGTAAAGATGGAATAAACTGTGGTTCATTAAGACACATGAATATATCACTTACAAGATACATCAGAAACATACACTGAGAGTCACTCCACCTGATTTAAGATCACCACTAGTCCTAGCTCTAAGGACCTAAATAAGGCTCTTCTAAAACAGATGTCAAATGCTCAGGGAGAGAAGTGACCTCAGGCCTCCAGAGAAAGACCCTGCTGTATTTGGGTGTTTCACTTTAGTGTACAGGACTTTACTGTGTGACTACAGTCCAGAGTATTCACTTGAGGAGTCTGGACAGACAGAAAACTCTACCTAAACTGCACACACTGTGCAAGCTACAGCACAGAGATGTGTTGTAACTTAGAAGAAAATAATTATTTCCAGGCTGTTTATTCTTACCTGTTCACATTGTTCTTGACACAACAAGAGTACAGGCCTGATTGTGGTCCTTGAATGCATTAATAATAAAAACAAACCCCAACAGTTTGGCAGTTAGAAGGTGAACGGAGCAGAGACTCTTTTGAGTTCTTTCATGCCAGAAGTAAAACTGCATTCTTCTCTTGGTATTAAAAGTAAATCCCCTAAAGTTCCTGAATGTCTGTAAGCCACTTTTAAGTATGCCTTAGCTATTGGTATTTGCTAGCACTGCTCAAAAGTCTGAGAAAGAGTCTCCTTAAGCTGCATATCAAAAATGCCAAATGGTCAGCATGAAACCACATCAGTGTTTTGTCAAAATGCTGAGAAGAGTGGAAAGTTCTTATCTTTTTGTTCCAGGCTGACAGCTGAGTTTTATTCTTACTGAGAAAGAATATGAGCACAGTCAGTTTCAGAGCAGAAATCTGAGCATTAGAAGTCCAGCCATGACTCTGGACTAAAGCTGATCCATGAACCAAGAGAGTCTTCAAGAATAATATTGGTTTCCATCTTTGAATTAGCTCATAGAATCATAGAATGTTTTTGTTGGAAGGGACCTTAAAGATCTTTTTTCAACCCACTTGCCATGGGCAGGGATGCCATTTACTGGGCCCTCACTACAATGCCACTTGTCCCTGCACTCCCATTAATCCTGACCCACAAGCTCTTGATCAGCTCCAAGTGAAACTCCACGCGCTCCAGCTGGTCGCTGGCATAGAGGGTGACACCCCTTCCTTTTTCTCCTCCTTTCATCAGTGTTCATTGGGAATGTTTTGTACTGTTCATATTACACCTCTGACATAACAAATCCTCTCTTTCAACATTATAAATCACTCCTAAAAAAGTACTTAACTGAAAGTTGAGGTGCTTTTTCTGCACATCTAAGTCCAGCACTTGCAAATTTAGTTCCTTCCCCTAAAAAGCAGAGTGCTAGACTGCGTTAAGACTCTGGAAGCTTCAAAAGAGAAATAAAAGATACCTCTGTAGGTGACTTGCCTTCACATATCAGATCTAGCCTAACTAACTAACTGCTGCTGTTGGCTTCCATGGCTTTGGGCTCCACGTAGGACAAGGAACAGATACCCATGCCTGGCTGTATCCAGGTATGCATGTGTATTTTCAGATTTTTCTTTGTTTCAAAATAGACTCTTAACTGTTGGTATAACTTTTATTGCAGTGAGACTGCAGTGGGTTGCTGATCAATTACTTTAGGTCCAAAAAAGTGGGATGCTCATGTATAAAACCGTCTTGCAACAACATCTGAATCCAGCACCTCATAGCCAAGACCTGTCTGAGGAAATCACACTCCATACACCTGGTTCATTTCAACGTTGTGGCACACTAGAACAATACCTTAGAATAGACTCTTGAAATAAGATGCTTGCTTGCAAAAGATAATTTAAACTAGTGCAAACAACTTTGAGAGAAAGATTTTTTACTTAGATTTGCTCTAATCCTTTTGTGCATATATTTTAACTCCTAAGAAGAAAATCTTAGCTCAATTACTATCCATTCCTGTGGGGTGTGTTTGTTCTTTTTAAAATTCCAAATACAACAGAAAATTGATCAAATTCTGGAAAATATGCTATAGAACCAAACATGTGCATAGTTTGTATTTCAAAGGGCTTGAGTCTCATCTACTCATCTGCTGTAAATAATAAAAATGAGTGTCAGAAATCACAGGACTACCAAGAAGCTCCAATGTATTACTTACTAAAATAAAAAAGAAGCAATATGTCATTTCTAGAGTGAGTTACACATACACTTCCTAATAGACCAACTGTAATGCTCTAAGCATATCCCCACTGTCTTTTAAAGGAATATGTAATTTTTCCCCCTGACATTTTCTAGTCCAGCCTGTTCTGTCAAACTCTTTCGTGAGTTTGTTCTTTTCATCTATGAACATTACGGAATCACAGAATATGCTGAGTTGGAAGGGACCCACAGGGATCTTCAAGTCCAACACCTTGTGTCAACTACGATTTTTTCTTCCTGAGAGAGTTCTTCAAAGAGCAGATTAAAAAAAACATTACTTTCTCAAGCAGAGAAGAGTTCTTTTGGTAAAACTCTCTAAAATGATTGCGCTTTCTTTCCATAATACACTGTTGGGATGAGTGCTTGCATCTTCCAGTATGATCTAACTATAGGACACACTAAAATTATTGCATTACAAGCCCCTCTTCCAAAATAAATTTAGATCTAGTTCTGACCTAAAATATTTCCTGTGGCAAATGGACGTTTATAAAGATAACTTACTCTTATAGTTCAATTGATATCTATATTCACAGCAGTCTGAAGGAGGAATATGGTTTTAAGTTTCAGTCACAGAATATTAATTTGAAATACAGTGATATTCCCCTTAGATCAATACTTTCACAGCATATATATTTCAATCTATATGCAAAGTTGATGGTACCATTTGAAAAGCAATAAAGGCATAATTTATTTCTAGGTAGGTCTTGAATGATGCATATTTTAATATGACTACCAAAATAATTGACCATAATTTTTTTTTTCCGAGCTCATCTGTTTATGTGGTTTCCCACACATTTTAAGAGAAAACTGTGAGCATACTATATTAAATCCCATTTTAATTAAACTTCAAAAGCATTTACATATCCTTGATGCTTTCAGGCTGTGGACCTCAGTACAAATAATTCAATTGAATTAAATGTTGGTCAAAACACTTCATAATAAGAGAAATGCAAAGGAACTAATCGATTGTCACATTGTGAGTGTTTTGCTTGGGTTTATTCCTCTTCTTTTGGCACTAAAGGGGGTGTCATTATCCTGGTTGTTCATTACAGATACTAGAAACCACATTTTACAAAGGCACATTTGATGCAATGTGTTAATAATCATTGTAATTTATTTAAATTCTTGAATTGACCAAGAACATTCATAGATTTTTTTCATTAGTTGTCTGCAAGATAACACTGATGAAAAGTGGAACATTTTGTTATACTGCACAAAAGGCCTTTAAAAAGTTTCTGTGATGAGCAAATTTTATTTTCTGCCTGCTGTTCAGAATATTTTTCAACTGAAGGTGAAGATTCAGGTGAATTAATAGGTGAATGCATTGTGTTACCCTAGGTATTCACTCAATGTATTTTAAGGGAATGGTAATATAACAACATCCACATCTTAAATAAACAATGAGAAACAATATTTGTCAGAACATTTCTACAGCTTGAAATTTCCTCTGGATGCCACAGGAAGGACCACACTCTAGTAACAAATTATTTTTGAAAAACTAAATATTTTCCTTTGGACTTTAATAAACCCTTGAAAAAAAATCACAGGTAAGTCTGAAGGTCAAAGCTGAACAGGCCACAGCTTGGATTCTTTTTTCCTCTAGAACAAGCTGCATGTCAGAGCAAGAAAACCAATGTATAGGAGAAGACATCTCTAATCCCAAACTTTAGCACTTTGCAAGAGGTAAAAGGATGCTAAGTGAATTCTTCTGCAGCATAGAGAGAAACAGTCCTGGTGTCATTAAAACCTATTAAATTTACTGACTGCTTATACTGAGAGAAGTGAAAGAAAACATATCTGTAATTCTTGGTGTGCAGGTCAAACCTTGTCCCTTCTCAACTTCAGCATTGCCAGCACAGAAATCTCTTGTGAATTTCTGAGACAACAGTTAAGGAAAGACTTAAGGTTGCAAATTCAAACCTGGGGGAGAGAAACAGAAAACCTGAGCCTGACAGCATTTAGAAACCAGGGTGCTGACAATGTAAAATCAGCCTGATACAGTAAATCACATTGGTTTTATCATTACTCATTGAGGTCAGATAGGGATTTCTATTTAGGTAATAGATTGGTTTCCACATAGACTTTTCTCTTTATTTGTGCTGAGCAGCTTTTATATTAAAGGAGTTTTAATTTATGAATATTGACAGTCATGTTCTGCTCTCAATTATATCAATAATAAAATCCAATTCCATTGTATAAATCTGTTATGCCAATAGTTAACCTCTACAGAAATAGGTGAAACTGATGGTGGCATTTTGATAACTAAATGTAATCTGAAGAAATAAAACACTTTTATGCACTTCTTTGAATCATAAATGTTCTAGTTGGATCTACACCCACCAGCTATATGCCTCTGGTACTTATCCCAGGTGTTACAAAGTACTGGGTTCAGAAGGCATCAGGTTTTATTTTATATGATAATTTCTGTGTTTTTAAGAATCATTGATAGTAATTTATACTTGTTCAGGTAAATATCTTTATAACACCCCATAAAAAAATTGAGAAATATTCTTGTCGAGGTTTGACCCTGGCCAAATGCCAGGGACCTATGACATCTGCTCTCTATCAAACTAACACAAACACACTGGACTCGTGAGTTGAGATGAGGCAGTGGTGGGGAGGGGACACACGAAAACATGAGCAAACAGGTGAGAAACAAGTTGCAAAGTGATTTATTAACCTAACAGAGTCAGAGGATAAATGAGAGGTAAAAATAAGCTCTTAAGCCACCATTTCTTCACTCACCCCCCTTCCCTCTTAAGACACCATTTTTCAGCTCACCCCCTCCTTCCTTCTCACAACCAACAGCTCCGGGTGGGGGGCAGGGTATGGGGTTTTTCCTTAGTCAGTCCATCACACAATTCTTCTGCTACAAACACTGTTTC
>VZTX01019328.1:296558-364282 GCA_013400915.1 Pardalotus punctatus | reverse complement strand
GGCCGGCAGAGTGTTTTCAGCTCCGGCGCCTGGAGCACCTCCTCCCCCACCTTCTCCACTGACCTTGGTGTCTCCATGTTGTTTTCTCTCACATATTTTCACCTCCTCCTCCTCCTCCTCTGGCTACAAAGAAGTGCGTGCACCCATTGTTTTGATTTCTTCTTAAATATGTTTTCACAGAGGCGTAACTAACAGTTCTACTTGGCCCAGGTTTGGCCAGCAGCATGTCCATCATCTTCAGAGCCATCAGAGAGTTGCTCTGCTGGACAGGGTGAAAAACTTCCAGAACCTTCACACAGGACACACAGGAGCCATCTTTGTGCCCCTCCCTACCCACTAGCAAAAACTGGGCCAAGTAAAACCACCACAATTCTCATTAGCATTAATAGCACATAAATTAATTCTTTGTTCTGCTCTTTCAGTAACAGCATATGTTACATTCTGATTGCAGAACTTTTGATTTATATCTGACTTTCTGTCTTTCCTATATTTATTGTCAAAGATATTTTCATGTGGAACAACTTTTAAGTACTGGTGATGATTTTTAGTGTTTAAGATTTTCCAGGATATTTTAGCAAAACCTTCTGGATTTTATTCTGACTCTAAAGTTTGTTTAAGCTGCCCTAGTGCCCACAGTCCTAATTTAAAACTATATTGAATGTCAAACTATTAGTCAGAGTCTTCTCAAAAGAAGATACTCTCCTCTTCTAAGCATTTATGAGGGAATGATTAGAACAATAACAATATCCATAAAAGTTAAAAGCAGCTAAAAATCTCTCCAGAGAATTAGGAAAACTGTCAGAACCCCAATTCTCAAAACTTCAATGTCAATGCATATCAGTATGGGCTACTTAACAATATAAAGGCAACTTCTATATTTGCAAAATCTTTCCTGTGTGAGACAGTTGTAAGGTAGGAATCAGCTGCGTTGGACTGGGGGGAAATTTTGTCTGTTGTGTCTCTTTCCCCTGAAAGACATTCTGCTGAGGTAAACAGTGATTTATGCTGGATAGATCCCTCTAAAATACGTACTCACACTAATCTTTAAAATATTTTAGTTTCCTTGCTGATACCTTCATTTAACTCAATAACTCGTTTGCCCTGTTCAAAGAAAGGATGTCTATGGATTATTTTTTGTCCAGATGAGAAATGGGTATCAGTGCAAGTACACACTTTTCTCCGTAACTGGATTTCTTGGCAGTTACTTGAATCCACCAATCAAGTTCTTAAAGAGTTTTAAGTTGAATAAACATCTTCTACCAGCATTAGCTAAGGTGTGGTTAGTTCTGGTTTGGGATGGAAGAGATTAATTTCTTGGCATCTCTAATGCCCTGACATCTGTGGCTTCTTATGGGTCTATGATTTGTCCTTATCTGTGCACCCTGCTCTGTATATTGCAGGATACTGTCATTTATTAATCTTTGAGCCTACCTAATTCCTAGACTATGGAACTCCAACTTCTGAAGGAACTGCTCCATTTGCCAGATTCTTATTTGCAAGGTAAGTTTTAGCTGGCACAAAACCAATGCTTACAGTCTTGCTTTAAAGCTTGGGGTTTAGAGAGGATTTTGCCAACTCAGCTGCAGGGAGCACAGAATTGAAACCACCTAATCCTCCATGCAATAATTTGGAAACCCCCAAGAGTTTCCCGACAGCTGCACTCAATTCTGTACCGACTTGTGGTTCAGAGATGCAGTGGTCTCCAAGCACATGCAGGAATAAATTGGTTATTGCTAAGATTTGTGATCTGAGGTAAACAAAACTTCCTCATCAGCAACAATATCCCAACTCCAACAGAAGGAAGCTCAGGTAGTACTACAAATATGCTAGAAACATCTCTTGCAACAAAAAAAGGAAAGAGCTTTTTTTTCTTATATTGCTTTGTTTGGGGAACATACTGCCAGGTTTGGAGGCAGAGTAAAGGAGCAGGAAAAGTGACAGAGATGGAGGCTCCTTGGCAGGGGTTACTTGGCTTCTGGATAAGAGTGATGAGATGCAAAACTCTCACTGGGGTTTCAGCCACAAAAGGTCAAAAAGTCTCAGTCCTGTCTCAGATATTTAATGATTTTTTTTTTTTTAGTAAGTAAGTAAATTTCATTTTCCATTTTCAGTGCTTATAGTGAAGACTCAACTGCTGCCACTTGTGACTTCAAAGTCATATTTGGTGTGTTCTACATCACTTGTGTTGTTTATGTTGTTCATCAGAAAATAGACTTAAGGGGGTCTCTTAAAATGTCCATTACTAAGTTGTAAGGAGAACTAATCTAGTTTTACCACCTTATGACTTCTGACCTGGCAAACACATCTTCATTGAACAGACTATGCTCTCAAAAAAAAAAAAAAAAACCAAACCAAAAAAAAAACCCAAAACCACAGAAAACTTGGAGTACCCCATCACCCACCAAGCTGAACACCTTCATATTCTTTCAATTCACTCTCAATCCATTGTGTGAATTTTCCCAACAAACCCTAGTTTTGTAGCACCTAACGAAGATCAGACTGTAATACCTCTTTTAGGAGGTCAGCTGATGCCATGGCTTTCACAGAGGACAATTTGAAGCTTAGACAGGATAATTTTCTGGTGCCTTGTTTAAATTAATGGCCATCACACTATTAAGTCTTGCAGACCTCAGCTCCTTCTCCTTGGTGGATAAGTGTTTTTCAGGACAGTAAACACAGAGAGAGCAGGGGGAAGATTTAGAAGCCATTCTCCAAAAATGTAGTTTTTTGGAAAGTGAAAGTGGGACATATCCATGAATTGGCAGAGACCTGAGTGGAACTCCCTGACAATGTTCCCAGAACCTTCCAAATACACGCACAGCCCTCAGCACCTTCTGTTAGGGCACAAACATTTTCAACTTAAAATTCAGCTTTATTAAAAGTGTTCATGACATTTTATTTCCTGTTTGGCCTAACTAGTTTTATACAACATACACAGTATTTTCACTGCAATAAATCTGTTTAGACTTAACTAGATATGTGTTAACTAACTTAACTAGATATAGGGATAGGTAGGTACAAGGCAGGTTTTGAAAAAAAACCCCAACATAATTATTGAGATCTTTGAATAACTGAAAATGTTTTGGAAAAATAGGGTAAAGAGAAACCAGTCCTTACACTTTGGACATGTGAGTGAAAAATACTACGCTCTTGTCTGTATTTTAATGTGTCTATACTCACAGAAAAGACATTGGGATTCTAACAGAACTGTCATTTTCATTTCATTTCAGATTTTTTTATCAAAATATTTAGAAATTTGAAAGGGTGTTTATATTTTTATGCCCTTGCTGTGCTATTAATATATGACTATCGGTTATGGGGGCTTACAGCTGCAGTGGATAGATGAGGGCCTTCAGGCAAGTGATGAGCTGAGCTAAATTTCTAGCTTGTACTTTTCTCATTTGTTTTTTCTTCTACTGCTATGTCACTATTATTATTACTATCATTATTATTGTTGTTGTTGTTACTATTATTACCATTGTCATGACCATCCTCATCCATAATAATCACACCTTACTGTATAAGCTGAAACTAGTATAAAAGAGGCTTGATAGCATGCCTACTCAGCAATCTGGGAGTGAAAGGATAAAAAAATTTGCTTTGTGTTTCCTGCTGCCTTTGCAGATACTCTGCAACCGAGTCCCCTGTCTTCTCTAAATAAGTTGAAACTTTTTATTCTCTGTGCTGTTGATACCATCATAAAGCTGGCAAAAAGGATATACTTCAGAAAGCAGAGGCTTTCCTGTATTTGGTTCTAATAGCCATCTCCCTTGACTCTACATGCTGCCTCCATATTTTTCCTCCATTTACCCAACTCTGGGATGCAAAGTCTTTTTCAGGCTATTTCTGTCACAGGAACTCCAACAGATTTGACTTTAACTAGATTAATAGAAAGAGAAAATAGTTTAACAGAATGTTTCAAATGTGTGATGGTGTAAATTTCTGTGATTTTCTTTTAACAGTTAATATTTGGGACTTGCATTCCTTGAATGTTTCTTCTTGGTTTATTTCTGTGCTCCTGTCTCATTGAAAGCATGTCAGACATGGCAGGTGGGCTGCCATCAGTGCTTCTCTAGAGTGATGTGAGAAGTCAGTGAGAGAAAGCTAGATGCATTCTGGCCCACAGAATAAATGGTCATTTCAAGCACTGCAAAGTCAGACTGTCTGTAAGAATCACTTGCTCTATTAGCATTACCACTTTGCTCCAAATAACATTAACCTACGTTTTCTGGACAGATTTAAAGGCAGATAAGTTATCTTCCACATCTAATCAGGTTTGTGTATCATTAGCCCGGCAGTTATGAAAGGCCGTAAGAACACAGCCCTACAAAGTAAAAGGTAATACTACCTGCAGGCTTGCTTGCATGACTTTTCTTTTCATCTTCATTCTACCTTGGTCCTCAGGTCAGTGGTCCCTTTAGTTTGTCCAGCAATATGAATGTCAAGTTGTACCAGAGTCAGGGAAAATTATTTGCCTTTTCTGTGCATAACAATACTTTTTTCTTCTGTGTGAAACTTTGACTAAAAAATAAACATCCACCTATATCTGCAGATCAGGTTGTTTTCTTAGCTTCCAAATGCCTATACCAGTTTTACCTTGGTTATTGTAGAGTTCTCTGCGACTGGCACAAACTATCGAAGAAAAGAAAATTATCCTCCCTGTTCCTTAAACATAAATTTCAATTAGATTGTACTGTGTATAGTCACTGGGTTGTACAAACTGGAGAAACTGCAATATTTAAAAATAATGGTCTGTAACAGGATTCCCTCATGGACTTTCTCCTACAAATTCAATTTTCCTGGAGATAGAAATGAAAAAATCTTTTTTTATGTTCCCCACTTTGTCTATGACTTTCCAATATCCTTACAGTGTTCAAAGAGCATCATTTAATTAACATTTCCTGGTCAAAGCACAATCTTCCAGCAACAAAAACATGCAGGATATTGCTGTGCCTGGTGTGCAGCAGAACATCTGTAGTCAGTGAGCACTATGTCTCAGCAGGGTTTGTGCTTTAGAGAGGTGTAGCATACTGCTAAAAATAGTTTAGTTAAAATATTTCTGCAAATAAATAATAAGGAGTAAATAACAGAGAAAACTTGGGCAATTCAATCTTCATAAAAATCTACACAGAGTTTTTACTTTTGCTCAGTAGTTTTATCTTTCTAATTTTTTTCATTTGTATTTTTATTTTGGCCTAAATATAGACATTGTTCCTTGGTCTTGTCCTTATTTTTTGCTGATTTTTCTCAGTATCTAGAAAAATCTTATGCTGTGGCCATCACAATGGTAACTAAGGAATGTTTTCTCACACAAAGGTGCTTGAAGAAGTCACAGGAAAACCCAGACACTAAAGTCTGCCTGAAAGAAGTGCAGAACATTTGTTAATTTTTTTGTGCAAAGTTGCTTCAAAACTTGAATTGAATCAGTTTGGAGCAGTGTCCCAAGTTACATTGTTCAGAAACACTGTGGGGATGGAGTTAATCTTAGGTGGAAAATTTCAACTGCAACATCCCTTTGCAGTTCTTAATGAATACTAACTCTCTTCTTTCCATCTTGTTTTCCTCTAGCAAAAGAGGAAAGTCACATTGTAATTCTCCTATTGGAACTATAAAATACAATTATTCCTGTCTACAAAGACATTCCTGAAGGAATATAAAGCATTCCTTCAAACATTGATAGTAAAATGAAAATGAGGACCAAAAGGTAGAGGGAGTATAACCTTATAAGGGTGGTTTTTTATAGCTTTAAATGGCAGTAAGGAACAATACAGCAAGTTGTTACCAACACTCAGAATATTTCAAATCATCAGAGTGTGTCAGCAAATAAAGGCATATGTTTCCATTTGAAAATGTTCTTTTTTTTCTGAGCCTCTCTGTATGTAATCATAAATTTTCATTGGTGGTGTAACTTGGAGGATACAGCACTTGTGCATTAACACTGTGTATGGAATGGTTTGAAAACTTAATATCAAACACACAAGTTAAATTCTTCATTTTCGGTGCCAAGACAATGCACATCTTTAGACTTCTTAATACACTCTGAGCCTGAAATGGAAAAGACAGCAGCTGTTTTTGATGATATTCATTGCAACTCTGACAGATGGTGATGAACAATATGAAATCAGTGTTTCCCAAAAACATTTTATAATTGAGCATCGTTACTGCCTGATTTGCCACCAGCACTCCAGTAAAAACATGTAGATTTATGCTGTAATAATGCAGTTGTTCTTTGTGAGATGTACTTCATCGAATTTCTTCTTTCATTGATGTGTTGGAGTGGCTGACGTCTCCAGCACAGACTGCAGATAAGTGATACTGATATTGTTCTTGCAGATATGTGCAGGACATGGAAACAGAGAACAAATTTATTTTTAAAAAACAGCTGCGCCAGCAGAATATTGCTGCCTTGCTGAGGGATTTAAGAAATTTTACTTGCTTAATTGTTTCTTTCACCTTGGCTGTTTCATTTTCCCTACCTGGTACCACCTTGTCTTTTTCACTCAGACTAAGTAAAAATGAATCCTTCAAGGACTTTTCTAACACTCCCAGTGGTACAGAGCAGAATAATTTTTCCAGCATTTCTGAAATGTGATTTGAGGTGTCAAAACCAATCTCTTGCCCAGAACACAGAACCACACTTCCTTACTAAGTATTTTGTCTGTGCTCTATATGTTAAATACAGGTTGCCTTTTGATGTTTCTATGACAGTAATTCTATATATGGGGTAATAATTGTATCACCCAAAATATAAATAAAAAATAAAGAAAAATAAAGAGTTCTTACTTAACCTTCTCTTGGAAGAGCACCAGATGGGTCTCCTGGAAGTGGAATTAAGCACTTGGAATACATTGGGCAGGATGATCTTTTCTGTTCTTGGCATGGATATTGCAACAAAGAGCAAGGTGCTTTGAACAGAGAATAATGCAATCTTTTTCCACATTCCTTTCCATTATGGTTTGTATTTTGTTAGACTGGTTACAAAAGTGCTGGAATACAAAAGCTGGGCAAATTAGGTGCAGGAAGTGGGAAGCAACATAATGTAGAAGAGCTTAATATTATTGTGGGCAGTTATTTCTGTTGTGATCACCTTATTAATAGATGTTGAAAATCCAGAAGTGTTTAATGATATGGTTCAAGGCCTTGGAATCTTGCACTGTGTGTTAGACCTTTAATCTGCACAATCCATTTAATTTAACAAAGAGACGGTTAAGAAGGGATTTGATAGTTATCTGTGCAGAGAGGTTGCAGAGAGGTTTTTGATGGTAAGGGGCTCTTTCATTTAGCAGACAATTCGCTGGTTATGAGTGGACACTGGATATATTCAGCTGGAAATTACAGTTCAGGTTTCTAGGTAGACTGTTGCTGCAACAACTCCATGGGAACAATGATGAGCTCACTTGGTCTCAATAAGTCTCAGCTTGAGATGTGTCTTTGAAGGATAAATGATTCACCTAATCAAATCTGAATGAGAAATTATTTGAATTAAATTCTGTGGTTCTCATTTTGTGTTGGACATGAGACTGGGAACATTATTTGTACCTCTTGGATCTAAAATCTCTGAGCCTAGAACCAGAATAATTAAGGGCTGACTTTAACATAAATCACAGGACTTTAACACAGTTGTGGCAGAATAAAGTGTTCTTTAAGTGAGAGTAAATGTAATTTATGCACACTACTTAGGCACTTTACACTGCCTAAGTAGTGTGAAGAGGACTTATTATAGTGACAATAAATCCATACTTGTTTGGGAATAATAGAGACTCTCATGATCATCTAGTGTGAGTTATGGCAGAGCACAAGCTATAGAACTTCATACAGTGTTTCCCACATCAAGCCAAACGATGTGTGCTTGATTTTTTGGAGGGGAATTCTGTTTTACATCTTCATGTCAGTTTCTTGATTCGCTTCAGTCAAAATCTAACACACCTTTAATTTTTTCCTTCAAAGGGACCCATGTTAAGTGAAAAGTGAAAAATTTTTCACTGCCTTTGACATCCATGTAAAGACTGATGAACTTGAGGAAAATGGATTATAAGTAGGTGGTTGGTCTTTAAGAGAGGGACTGAAAAGTGCACTTTCTTCACTGCATTAATGTGTTGGGTTTGCATGACTAAACTTTGGTAGCAGGGGGCTACAGGGATGGCTTCTGTGAGAAGCTGCCAAAAGCTTCTTCCATATCCAGCAGAGCAAATCCCTGGTGGCTCCAAAGACAGAAGTGCCACTGGTCAAGGCTGGGCCAATTAGAAATGGTGATAATACCTCTGTGACAGCATATTTAAGAAGAAAAAAAAAAAAAAGTTATTGCTTAGTTGGAATTGTGGACAGAGAAGAATGAAGTAAGAATATGTGAGAGGAACAACTCTGCAGACCCCAAAGGTCAGTGGAGAAGGAGGGGCAGGAGATGCCCCAGGCCCTGGAGCTGGGATTCCGCTACAGCCCATGGTGCAGACCATGGTGAGGCAGCTGTGCCCCTGCAGCCCATGAGATCCATAGGGACACAGAGATCCATCCCCAACCTGTGGAGGACACCCACGCTGGAGCAGACAGATTCCCGAGAGGAAGCTATGAGCCTGTGGGATGACCGTGGAGAAAGAACAGCACCGCTGGAGCAGCGTGTCCTTGAAGGACACCAGCCTGTGGAATAGTGAGCCACACTGCAGCAGTTTGTGGAGGACTCACACTGGAGAGGCTCATGGAGAACTGTCTTCTGCAGGAGGGACCCCACAGTGGTGCAGGGGAAGGACTTCTGTACCTGAACAGTGAGAGAAACAACCTGTGATGAACTGACCATAACCCCCATTCCCTGTCTCCCTGTGCTGCTGGGAGTGGAGGTAGAGCTGGAAAGGAGGAAGGAGTGGGGGGAAGTTTTTTTGAAGGTTTTATTTTACTTCTCATTATCCTGCTCTGATTTTGTTAGCTCTATGCTTAATTAATATCCCTAAGTCAAGCCCATTTTGCCTGTGAGAGTATTTGATGAGTAATCTCTCCAGGTCCTTAACATCCTAATCCATGAACTTTGTTATATTTTCTCTCCCCTGTCCAGCTATGTAGGAGAGTGAGAGAGCAGCTTTGATGAGTGCCTGACATTCAGCCAGCACCAACTCAATACAATTAGTTTTCCTCTGAATAAGCCAAATGTATTAGTTTAGGTTATCTTTCTGAAATTTGTAAAGATGATTGGTTGTACTTTTTTATTCTGATTTAAAAGCTTGCTGTTTTTTGACTGAGCTACAAAGATGTAAATCATAGTCAGAGCTAACAGTATAAGCAGTTTTGAATAGCTGTTAAATGACACTGCACTGCCTTGCTCTGGGGCATGCTACAGTTGCCTTAAAACACCATCAACTTTAGTTTGATTCGTGATTTAGTTTGATACGTGCTGTCCCAGTACAGCCTAGGGATCAGCTTATCTCCTGAATGTAGCTGCCATGTTGTGGGAGCTGGATCAGACTGTAAGGTAAAAATCTAATGCTTTTAGATGGGTTAAGATTTCTTAAAATGAGTTTGCCAGACTCATCTGGCACATGTCCACAAATGTGAATACATATGTGGCAACAGGTATCTCTGCTTAAGTGTTCCTTTCAAGTAATATTTTAATTTAATTTATTGTATTTAATTTACTTTCATTACATCCCTTGTACTGCTAATGTGTCTTATCCATTTGCTCACTGGCTTCTAAGTCATATTTTTTTAGAAGGAAAAGTTTTTACATTGTGTCTAAAAATAAATACTTGAAAAAGACTTGTGAGTAGTAATGCTGGAAATCATATTATGCTAAAAATGGAGTAATAATACCTACATCAGTAGTAATGTCTATCAGGAAGTTTTGAAAAGCTGTGAAAAGCTCAGACTTGTTTAGGGAAACAATTTTAGTTACAGACTTCATTACCTTTCCTATCACCACTGAAAAAGGATGGAAATTAATGAGGAAGGCATTTGTGAGAGCTGCACCTTTGCCTGTAGTTTTACTATGACAGTGACATAGATATCTATGTGTTTATGGGGAGCAAGTGTTTATGTGTGTTTATGGGGTTTGTAAGACCTTCGCGGAATATCGGTGTTGGTGATCGTGGCAACCACTGGAAGCTGAGGGGAAAACAATTTTCAGGTGCAAATGAAAAGCTCACAGAAGAGCACAGTGGAATGAGATCTCATCTGATCTAGACCTTTGAATTTTTAATGCATTAATAAATACAAAATGTGAGATTACTAGGACCTTTTGTTTTCATATGCTGCCTAGACTAGCTCACCTAGCTCCTTTTTTATCTATTTGTGTAGTAAATATATTGTTATTAATGGTACATGTTTTGAAACTAGTTTTACATGCCAGCTGTTAAAGTTCTAGGTAGATATACAGACAAAAATTGCCATGAAGAACATGTTGACATGTTTTAAAATCTCAAATAATGGACATTATTAATGAACTTTTGAACTGCTGCCAAACAATATTATTTCAGTGATGTTTATGGATTTAGTGCACTACAGGATGCTTAGCTTAGGAAAATTCAATAGATCTTGATGAAAGTTCCTGAATCCCTAATTAGTGGAGTATTTTACAGAGGCTTTTTGGCTGAAGGTCTGTATAGAAGAGAAAACTGCAATAAACTTTTCAGCAAACCATCACGAACTTTATTGTACTTTTCAGGCAAAAGCAGTGAACAAAACGTCCTGGCAGGGACCAGGACATCTCTTGCAATGCTTCTTCTTTCTCAAGCTGCATTTGGTCTCTGCTGAACATTGTGCTGGAATAAAAGCTTGGAGCTTTTCACAAATTTCTTCTTTTTCTGTCAGCCCCAGGTTTGTTCTGTAGTATCTATAGCTTTTAAATCCAGTCATGGGATGCTTGCTCACATTTTGACTTGATTGGTGTGGCTTGCTGGATATTGCTTAATGCCAGATAAGCAACCAGGAAAAAGTGCAATCCTTAGAGAAACTAATGTTTTTGGAAGGGAGATAACACAGAGAAACATTCTGGTTAAGGATAAGAAAGACAATGGCTGAGTTGTAAGAATAAATGATTACATTGTTTTAGCCAGGAAAGCTTCTTCAGAGCTGCAAGAGAAATTGTATTTATATGTTATGACTAAAATTGAGTGTCAATTGCCAGTGTCTGATGGCTATGCTTAAATTCAGTGCTATACACTGGGGAAGTTCAGCAGTAGCTTGCTTTCTGTAACAAACCTAGTTATACAGGGTGTCTATCACAGTGGTTTATACCTTGTACACTCTATTCATGTTTATTATTGCTACAACCTCTTAAATGTGATAATTCTTTCATATTGATACAGTCCAGAAAATTGAATTCATGTTTCAAAGCTTTATAGTTCAAGCTACAGTGAAGCTGAATAAAAAATATTTCATTAAATACTTTCCAAGTACTTAATTACTCTGCAAGAGAAGGCTTAAGACACCCTTATTCGTTCACCATTAAAAATCCTTCTAGATCTTTATTGAAAACTTCCAACTGCTGTCATCTAACTTTTTAAGAACTCTTCATACAACCCGTATCTGTCTTTTGTGTTGAAAAAGAACCCCTTTCCAGACAGCTGAAACAGAGATAAAAAAGTGATCAAACATGGTAGAATGGAAAAAAAGCATAGAGAAACAACACTGCCTGATGTTTACCCAGAATATATGTACTCAGAAAAGTGTAATGTCAATGACATTAAGTAATTTTAATGGATAAAAAATAGTCATGCTTATCACTTCTAATCATTTAAATACGAGAAATATATACCTCTATTCTTCTCCTAAAATGCTGTCTCAGACTGCTTGACTGAACATTTCAAAGTGTGATAGACTAAGACTAACACCAAAATATTGTATTCTCATGCTGATTTATAAATAGTGGGATAAAAAATATCAGCAAATGCATGCTTAAGTTACAGAGATCATGAAATTAACTATGGCATATATTTTTGGTCAATGTTTTAGCTAAAAAGATGACAACAGGTCATCAACCTGATCAAAATTATGATACTTCACTTTAAAAAAAATTAACTACAAGATTTTGATTTTAATTAGATTTTTTACTTTTAATCTTAATTAGAATTTTAATTTTTAATTTTAACTTCTTTGCAGTTAGAAGATGATGAGCTCATGTTGATTAGATTTAATGAGCATTAAGCAAAGCACATTTCAGTTCTATCAGTTCCTTGGAGGTCCTTGAAGTAGTAATTAAATATTTCATTCAACAAAACTAGGTGTGAAATGAGATGCAGCTTGCCTCATATGATTTTGCAGATCACTATTTGTACGTTCTCCTTCCTCCTTACTTGAAAATTAGCCACATGATACAGATTTGAAACAGAAACTTTTTCCTAAACCGTGGTGTAATATTGAGTACACATTGCTGTTCAGAGCACAGATTTGCAGTAGAGGGAGCCACAATGAGTATTACAGCATTTACAGAAGTGCAAAATGTCCCACAGCCTTGCAGTTTCTAACCTCTTTTGGATTACAGATCCTTACATCATCCTTGAGGAAACAGGAATATGTGATGGACATAACACTAGTGTTAACAGAGTTGGTTTTCTTGTTTATTTTACTCCTTAGAGTAAACAGATACACACACACACACACACACACACACACACACACACTGCAGATATAGGACAGCCTTGGATATAAGGACAGACTGGGGAACGAGATGCTGGAAAGCAGTGCCAGGAAAGGGAACTGGGGATCCTGGCTGATGGCAAGTTGACCATGAGCCAGCAGTGCCCTGGTAGCCAGGAGGCACAGCATCGCCAGCCAGGCAAGGGAGGGGATTGTCCCGCTCTGCTCTGGGGCGGCCTCACATCAAGTGCTGGGGGCGATTTTGGGCACCACAATNGTTGGATTCAGAAAAATGTTCTTCACACAGAACGGTTGGTTGGGCACTGGAACAGGTTCTGCAGGACAGTGCTCACATCCCCAAGCCTGACAAAGTTCAATAAGCATTTGGGCAGTGCTCTGAGGTACGTGGTACGACTCTTTGGGATGGTGCTGTGCAGGACTCGGAACTGGACACAATGGTCCTTGTGGGTCCCTTCCAACTCAGCTTATTCTGTGATTCTGTGAATATGTATATTGAGTCTGCCTGAGATAAGAGTTCATTTTTGCCTTAGCAGCCCTCCCAGTGCTGTGCACTGGTAGCTGGAAGGCTGTTGATAACACAGCAATGTTTTGGTTACTGCTGAGCAGCACTCTCCCTCTGACATTCCTTCCCCCATCAAGGGGCTGAGAGTGGGCAAGATCCTGGGAGAGGACACAACCAAGCCAGCTGACCCAAATTAACCAAAGGGACATTCCATATCATATGACATCGGCTGAGATATAAAAGGGAGAGAGGAGGAACAGAGGGACATTCAATATTCTACAGCGTTTGCCTCCAGAGCAATGGCTCTGCATGCTGAGGCCCTCCTTCCCGGAAAGTGTCTGAACATTGCTCGCTGATGGGAAGTGGATGTTAACTTTTTTCTTTTGCTTATATGCATGTAAACTTTTGCTTTTTTTTTTTTCCTTTTGCTTTAATAAGCTGCCTTATCTTAACCTACTAGCTGTTTTCCATCTTATTCTCTCCCCTGTCCTAGTGTGAAGGGGAGTGATAGAGTGGCTTAATGGGGACCTGACACCCAGCCAAGGTCAAACCACCACCATATATTACAAAAAAATCAGACTGTATATAAATGTGAGGAGTACAACCTAAGTGTCTCCCAAGGAGCAAACTGCTGCTGCTTTACGTTGATCGTATAAATACACCCTCATGGACAGAGGCATATCTCCAGGCCCATATTCTTTCTTCTTCCCTCCCTTTACTCTGTATTTCCTCCTTGTTTGTTCACTGTACCTGTAGTCTTCAAGAGAAGGCCTCAAGCTTCACAAAGTTCTGTGCTACACTGTGCTGCTGGTGGCAGCTGAAAATGCAGTCATGCCACAGCAGCGAACCCACAACCTGTGCCTGCCATGCTTGCGGCGCATCCTGGAGCAAGGCCAAAACACATCAGCATGGCTGAGGCCCTGCTGGCTAAGGCACAGTGTGGCTGGGAGTTTCACATGGGACAAACAGTAAAGCACCCACCCCACGGAGTCCTTGTTGCATGGTAGAAGAGGCAGAGATCTGAACTCTGAGTTCACCTCCTCTCCCACCCCAACACCTCCTGCAACTGCAGGTGAAAGACTCCATCTGGCTCTGGCTCTACAACAACTGAAATAGATGTCAGTACAATTCCAGTGGAGACAATGGAGCAGGCTTTTCCGTCCTTTGTATTGTGTAATTCTGCCCTGTTACTCTCTGAAATATGGAAGCATGGTTCCCTGGCTAATGAAGAGGAACTGCCATACTTCTACAATTGCTTTAAATGACCACCATGATTCTGTAGTGTTTACCCGTAAACACTTTACAGTTCTTTACAGTCACTTGGGTTTCTGTAGAGTTGTTTGTTTTGGTTTTTTTTGACTGGGAAAAAGAGACTGTCTAAGAGATGTTTTAGACTCAGATAAAGGCAGAATTAAGTTCTGTGATATCTGTCCCAGACAGAGGTAGACGTGGATAATTTATCTCTGTTCTGATTCTATTGATTTAGTCTGAGATAGATAGGAGTAGTCACAGACCAATTGTTTTTCAAGTCTATTTATGCTAACTTTCCTAATTTTGTTTTCCAGTGTGCCTTCAGGAAGACAATTTAAAAAAAAAAAAAAAGGCTGAACCAGAATAAATCCTTTCAGTGGTCTTTGCAAATAAGTGGTCTTTCATTTGTTTTTGCTGTTGGAAAGATGGATGGCTTGTTTTGATATAAGAGAAAGGTGGATTTTGTACATAGCAATAACTGTAAGAACTGGAAATTCAAATGAAGAGGCTAGTGTTTCCTATT
Source organism: Pardalotus punctatus (assembly GCA_013400915.1). NCBI lineage: Eukaryota > Metazoa > Chordata > Aves > Passeriformes > Pardalotidae > Pardalotus > Pardalotus punctatus. The sequence continues at coordinate 349,427 of VZTX01019328.1, read as the reverse complement.
GCATTAGGAAGAAATAAATACCATATAATGACTGCTATGGAGAAAAAATATGATCTATATATCTGACTTTTTTCCATGGACTTTAATAATCACATATTTAATTTGTTCTGATATCTTGTGTTGTCTTTGGCAAACCAAATTCTTTTAATTATCTCTGTGAAAATGATCACTTATTATATTAACTGGTTTGAGGGTTCTCAAAGGGAAAGAAAACTAAACAGAAAGACTTCCACAGGACTGTTAAACCAATATAATAAACGTTTTTGAAAACAATATTTATAATAATTTTTGAAGGGCTTGCTCTTACACTTTCTCTTAATATATATGCTATAAATGAATTTACATGATTTTTAAGTATCTTGGAATTAAATAAGACAAGAAATTTACATGTAACCTAAAAGTGACAGAAATGAGTTCTGGTTTGCAATCATACCTTCCCTGTATATGTGTTTCAGTACCTATATTCTAATTCCAGAGGTGCAGAATGCCTTTTAAATCCTCAGCCTTAACTCACCAGGAAATGTAGTTGCTGGCTGCTATCTTAGTGCATCACACAAGGTTATGATGTTTCTAAGTTATAAGATAGTGTAAATCCTTAGTAAGTTAAAAGAACTTATATATATATATATATATTTTAAAAATCGATGCTTAATGTTCCTTTAAACTCATATATGAGTGAATCTATAATAAAGTTCAAAACCTAGGGGACAAAGTGGCATAAATTTACCTTAAGAGCTTAATTTTGAGTTTTCATTTTCTTGTGCAAGTCTGACTTCTGAGAAGAAGAATGTTGGCTGAACAATGGTGCCTTCACTCTTTTCCAAGTAAAAATACTGAAAGGCTCATCTCAGTGTATTTGAATGTACATTTAAAATATTCAGAGAAGCTAATTTAGTATACTTCTGCTGATCTCACCTCACCAATATTCTCTGTGAAAGCATTTAGTGAAGCCCTAAAATGCTTAAACATAAATCACTAAGGATAAGTATAAATGATTTATCTAGGATAGCACATTTAAGGAATCAATAAAGACCATTAGCTATTTTAATTAAAAATAGACAATAGACAGCATTCAAGTAAAAAATTCAACAACTTCACCTGTCTGTCCAATCTGGTTCTGCCAGAAGGAATAGTATTTTCAAAATATGAACATTCAAAAACCCATTGGTTGAACCCATGGAACCCTAATCAATGCTTGTGCATCTTCAGGAGATAATCACAATTGCTAAATTTGGTTATTTTCTTGCTTTCAGTACACTGTCATATTTGTTTCTTATTAAAGTTGTATTGATCTTCCACCACACAACAATTTTCAATTACTTAGCATGCTGACAGGGCAGCACTTGCCACAATGGATACAGGCAATTAAGCAGTCAACATTGTGAGAGGGATACAATTTACACCATGTCACTTTTTATAGATAATGTTATGGTGAGGGGCATGTACCTTGAAGCAGAATTATTGAGTATTTTTTAGGAATTCGCAAACTAGCAAAGTCACATGCTCATCTTGTTACTGTTAGAAACCTGTTAGTTCATCACTACTTTAAAGATATTGTTTATTTATTTTTCTCTTTAGGAATTAAACATATGTTTATCCACTATTGACTTAGAAACCTCTAAGGTATGTTGGGCTCTTCATACCGGAGATAGTTATAAGAATAATTTGCATTTGCCTAAACTTTGCCAAAGAAATGGAAGAACTTAAAATCTTGTTATCCCTTCCTTAAAATGTTCATAGGGCTGGCAGAGTTTGTTAATGCCATTTCCATACTTCTCTGAGACTTTAATAATGTAAATAGGAAGTTTCATCAGCATTCACACACACAGCCTAACATTTTCAAAAACTAGTCCAGAATTACACTTACAGATCCATCAATTTTCTACTCCCAGCAGTTTAACCACCTCTACCTTCCTTCTTTGAAGTGGACGAATCTCACAGTCTCAGATTATGTCATTAATTGGGAAAACAACAACAAGGAATACATGCTCAATAAAGTGCAGTTCATTCAGGGTAGTCAACAATACTCCTGGAGTATCTCCAAAAGTCATAAAGGGGAGCATGCTGACAAGTCTCAGAAAGTGATGGAGCCAGACTAGGTCTGCAAGTTGGACATGTCAACCTGGTTGATTTCCGTTCCCCTTCCAAACAGAGCCCAAAACTGGCAGTCTGTACTTCTGTTCTCTACAAGTTAGCATCTTTACGGCCAGTCCTTTTCTGTCTGCCTTTGTTCCATTCACAGGCTCCAAGTGTTCCCTCCTCTCTTTTTGTGGTGCTATACAACTCAAGAGGAGTGAGGACAGGTGGAAATTGGCTCTGTGATTCCAAAGGCTGTGATGACTTTGTGCCCAAAAGCAGCTACAAGTTGAGCTCAGCCAGGTGCAAGGTGCTGCAGCCACACTGGTCCACAACTACATCTCGCTTCTTCACTAGAGGCCCCCTGCCTAAAGTGGGACTGCTTTGAGAGGTGAAGCATGCAGGTATTGTGGAAAGGAGGACAACACCCTCATGGTACCCTGTGGGGCCTCATGAGAGTTCTCATCTCAGTCATTTCAAGACACCAGCAAGGTGTGGAGGGATTTGTTAAAGCTGTTAAGCATGAAATGTCCCTTTCCTATGGGGAAAGGAAAGAGTGTAGGCAACACGAATTTTCCCCCAGGATTGAAGACCACTTAGCAATAATTTTCAGATAAACTGAAAACTGTGCTTTCTTTCTCTAAAACAGCAGTGGTTACCTTTAATATACTACATTTATAGTGAAAACTCAGGTATTTACAGGCTGTGGCTCCTCTGCACCTGCAGATGTTCAAATATATTTCTCCAGATCTACATGCTCACTACCATAGCTAAGTCATTGGGGAATTCCCATTTTTCCTATTGAATATATGCCAGTGTGTTGAAAGCAATATTGACCTGATGGTGATGTGCAAAGAGAGGCTGCCTTAAGGGTGTGGCTATTGTAGCCTGGAAATGAGGGCACTCGGTTGAAAGCAGAAAGTTTGGGACACTGGTCGCTATTCCCAGGTTTATTGCTAGGGGGGTTATATATGTCCAGAATAAAGCTCATGTCTACGCTTTATTCAGGTTTGCTTCAGACTTCTACATTCTGCCTAGATCCAAGTTCAGAAATCTTCTTTCTTCAAAAATGTGTGTTGCCTTTAATCCTACGTATAGCCAAACTGTCTGCCAAAGGAAGATTTCAGCCATGCATTTGTTGGTGTCCAGCAGACAGCCTGTGTGTGCTGACGCAAGAGAAGGCAAAGGAAGCACAGATATATGGGAAAAGATCCCTGTTTCCTTTTCACCTAAAGAATTGGAGTGGTAAACATGCTATTTACTCTGTGCTCAGAGAAATTCTGTGAAGACTTGGAGACACTGACTTTTCCTTAAACTTTGTCTGGTACACTAATGTAACATCAGTAGTCCTGGATTTATTAACAATAACTTGTTGTGACTACAAGATGAAATGATTATGGGAAGTACTCATCTGAGCTGCTTCATATCTCAGAGGTTTTTAGAAATTTTTCATGTGGTGGATTTTATGTTTCTTTTGTTGCCACCAGAAGTCTGTCTAAAATGCCTCTGACCACCTGCCTACAGACACTGACTTGCAAAGAAATAGGCATTACCATGCTTCAAAATCCACTCCTTTAGGTGTGGGCAGAAAGCTTAGGGTACAGTAGAGAGGGTAGGCCAACATGGAATTGAATTCCCTGCTTTTGTGTATTATGTTTAAGACATAACCATGATTGAGTGATACAGTGGATTGAATAAGAGATTGCTTTGACAATGACTTCCAGGTTCACACTTCCACTTACTGAATAACCTTTAGTCAACAAATCAGCACACTTAGATGGTGCTAGTATTATTTCAGCATCATTCATCATTTGCTTGTGTTCTTTTAATAGTAAAAAATCTGTTCCCTCTTCAATTCCTATTTCCTACAATGTTAAGCAGAATGCTGTTTAGAGCTATTAGTTTTAAAAGTGCCTCTAGACCTTGCTGAACAGAGATACCTTATTCTGAAAATTAGTCTAAGCATTAACTACTTCTGTAAGTCAATATATACAGCTCTACAAACTATGACTTGACAAAGGACAGAAATATTTTCATCCCTCACAATGGGAAAGAACCATCTAGACAAGTCCTGTGCAATGTGCTCTAGGATGATCCTGATTAAGTAGGGAGGTTGGGCCAAAAGACCCACTGTGGTGACTTCTAACCTTATCCATTCTGTGATTCTGTGATTTTATAAAAAAAGGAAACTAAGTGTGGAGAGGTTGTTAGTCCAGTTATTTTAGGGCCAGCCATTGACAAAGCAAAGGCTCTCAAGCAACAGCTGCAACACCTACAAAAATATTGGCAGGAAAACAAAGGAAAAGAAACAGCAAAGTAACGGAAGGTTGTTGGTTGTCTTCTCTGGTGACATAAAAGGAATGTGTTGAAGTGGGCAAAGCAAGGTATTTCAGTGTGCATCCACTCAATTAGTCTTAGGACCACTTCTTTTAAGGACCTTTGTTGAAATCTCTAAAGAAACAAGGATGAAAATAATTAAAGCTTAGACCTTCACGGAACATTTCATTGAAGAATGTTAATGGCTGATGAACAATTTACCAATTCATTTGTTTATATTCTCTTTCTTCCATCTAATGGTCAGCCAAACTACTCCTCAAAAATTCCATTAAGTTTTATAATTACTATTTATTGACTACCTTGGATCCTTTATTTCTAGCCTCTTCTGTCTCTTGAGGAACTGATCTTCGAAATGCCTCTTTCTGGATTATGTCCTGCTCCAATCTGCCATCAGGGAATTGAATTAGTGCAATACATCATAAAGTTGCTTTTCTATTACTCACTAATGTAACTACCTGACAACACCACATAAAGAACACCACAGTTTTATATCTAACGCTTGGCTTCAGCATTCAAGTATTTAAAGGTTTTTTTAAAGATTTAATCAATAGTCATAGTGAAAGCAATAGATGTCTGGTGGAAGGAGCTATTTTCAGCACAGAAAAAAACATGGACCTTTTAAAGTGGGTCCAGAGGAGGGCCATGAAGATACTTAGAGGGATGAAACATCTCTCTTATAAGGAAAGAATGAGAGAGGTGGAGCTGTTTAGCCTGGATGAGATGTCTCCACGGAAACTTTACTGCAGCCTTCCAGTATCTAAAGGGTTCTTACAAGAAAGATCAAGACATATTTTGTTTTTCACAAATAATAGAATAGTCTGCTTCTAATCTGCGCTGAATTTTTATTATATGGGTAAATGCTGTAAAGCAACCAGTGTACAAGATTTTAGCCAAAGAAAGGCAGTAATCAGGGGAGCGTGACGCACATTGATGGTGTCAGGGGAGAGGAGGCTGCATGGTCCTTCTGAGGCAGAGAAGAGCACATGAGCAAAAAATCCATTGTTTTGCCAGCCAGCATGGAATTCATAGTCATAAACTTCCTAAGCATCACAGTGAGAATGTGTCTTCTTCATGTCAAGTCACACAGAATTTGTGTAAACTAGGATTTAGGGGATTTTTAATATAATATTTATTTATTTACTTTTATATAAATACAGTAACCCTTTCCACTTATGTTTTGGAATAAAGGTTAAATTAAAACATTGCCCAATTTCTTTAAACCAGAGGGGAAATAATATATGGTATCCATCCAGATATTGCACCATACACATACTGGGCACTACAAAATTTTTAAAAGAACACTCAGCATTCTGGATGAAATGTCTACTTTCCCAAGGGGCACTTGTAAAACAAGATGTTTGTAACTTAATGAGATTGACCCACAGCATTTTTAATAAATAAATAAATATAATGAAGAACTTAGGGCTTGAGGGTTTCCAGGAACAATAGGTTGGCCATGCAAAGGTTGTGTCTAACTTGTATCAGCTCCATGTGCTCTGAGTTAGTCTTTTATATGTGAATATTGTCTGCTAACATTTTACTGTTATATATTTTTCTGTAGTTTGCAATTGCAGGTATAAAGATACAAAGCTCTAAGCAGACCCACATTTAAATTGCAAGTTTCATTTAAATCCACTATTTATTATTCTCTACCTAAACCAGCTGCAGATAACCATAGAGATAAGAATTAACAACTTAAATACTAATGTAAATGGTATCAATAAAATGCATAAGTTCCAGGGAGACTGTGAATTAATTCTCTTCATGGGGAAAATACCTAAATAACTTATGCCAAGTTATTAAGTCTTCCTATCCCTTGTGGTGTAGTTTACATAACTCATAGAGTTCATTAAAGGGTTTGCATAAATGCAGATCATCCATGGAAGGTAACTAATCCTGTTACCTGTTTGGCAATCTGTGTATTCTACCTTATTAAATATGCCATATAAATATAAATATTAATATTCCAGGAAAAATGCTTATGGGAAAGCTAAAATTTCTGATTTTGTTGTTATATTTTACTGGGGCCTTTAGATGCCTTTTTTTCCCCTTCTTCTTTTTTTTTTTTTTTTTTTTTATAATATGAAACTATATGCTTGGTGTCAGGACATAATTATGGTAGCAAAATCAGGCATTAATAATAGCTCATTACTTAGTAAGGCTAGTCATACTCCATTGAACTCTGTGAGAGATTTGCCATTGATTTCAGTGAAAGCAAGGTCAAGCCCACTGAGTTTCAAGATAATTGCTGTAAAATATTCATTAGCTAATAAAGGAGATTATTACTAATTGGACACCAAGAGGCTTTCATTTATCATTAGATTAATATTTTAAATTGTCTTGAATGCAAGCAATACTCAAGAAACAAAGCTCTGCATAGAAGAGTGTTGTGAGATCATTAACCCACCTGAACCTGAATAAATACTTTATACCAGTAGTTCTAGAACAACTTAAAGCAATAAGTAATTGTTTTTCAGAATTGTCAGAAATTTTGCAAAAGTAAAATATATGCTATCTATTTATACAATACACATGAAGAGAGCAAACTAAGACATAGATTTAGATAAAGAATAATCTCAAACATTTTAAGGCTTCACTGACAATATCCTGCATTTATCCAGGAATCATAAATTCATTATTTTTTGTACTGAATGGATGAGGAAGGACTTCAGCTTCATACGACCATAAAGGAAGTAAGATAATGGGTTAATAAACTCTTTAAAAAAAGAACCTTTAATAGGGGTAACTACTCACTTCTAAGGGAAAGAGACAAACAAAATGGCTGCTTAAAAGACTCCCTAAAGATTGCAAAGATTAACTCCCACTAGCTCCCCATGAAAAGGTGGGTGGCTCCAGCCCCTGACACCCCTCACGTGTCTGCTGGCTCTCTGCTTCCCTAGAAATTTGGCACAGCCTCCTCCTGAGCAACACCCACTGTGTAAATCACATAGTCACAATATTGCATTTCATTCCCCCTTTAAATACATGCAAAACGCATCTTTAGTTTGGGTCCTCAAAAACAACAGAAAATAATTGTGTATATTTGTGTCCTTACCTGTATTTAAATGCATGGCATTTTGAATGCAAGTACGTTGAAAATGTGTCCTCCTCTTGACAGATCATCTGAGAATTAACCAAGTCAAAGCCATGTGGACAATATTGTTATTTATCGTATTCAAATATTCTTCTTAGCAATAATCCAGTTCATGACAGTTAAGGCACATGATTGCCAAGGATTGGTTCCCATTAGTGTCCTTCAATTACTTTCTGAAATGGGTGTAAGGATTGCATGGATGAGAGGAGAAGTGTTCTAGGTGGGAAAAAACATCAAAGCCAAGAAAGAATTTGATATCTTTTGATGTCACTTAGCTTCAGGTAAGGGAGCATTACAGCTTGCAGGAGTTCTAATTAAAACTTTCATTTACTTAACATGCCTTTCAAATAGCTTACAAAATTTGCCATTCCAGACAAGAGGAAGTTCCCTTAAAGTCCATGAACACGTATGATATATAAGTCTTCCTTCTTTTGCCTTCCAGATGTAGATGTAATGATCTTGGAATGCAGGAACCAAAAGATGGAGCTGTACATACTAATTCTGAGGGTATGACAATTCACACTAGTGAAGTGCCTTTTCCTGCCACTTTTAGGGAAAACTGATTAACCTGAGTGTGGTATTGACATAGTTTTCCTTACAATTGTTTCTAACAAACAATGTAATTTCTAACATGGGACAAAGCTGACACTACCATCACCTTGTTGGAGAATGACCAGAAGCTCTATCTTCTTAGTCTTTCCCCAAGTCACAGCACTCTCAAACACATCTCAAACTTTCTTGAATGCTCCGAAGGAGATTTTGTTGCAGGGAGTGATGCTATATTCCACAGTGTATAAAAAAACCAGTAGATTATCTTTTCTTTGTTTCAGTAACATTGGTTATTTCATTACTAGTAACCCATATGGCCTAGAACAGATTAACAGGCAAAAGCCATGAAGTGCCTATGAAAGATAATTTTTGCTCTGAGGAAGGTTTTCCGAAATGTGTAAAGTACAAAAATAACATACACAAAAGCAATTCCTCTTCAAAAACTATTTGATGTCAGCTTTCCATTTCAGCTATCATGAGCCAGTTAGATAGAAAAAAATAAACATCTTCATGGCACCATGGCATCTTTCTCTGTGATGAAGGCTTCAACCATCAAGAGTAGTGTCGAAACACTGAGTGTCTGCACTCAAAGAGAAGTGTAGGACTTTTCTTGACAATTTGGGGGAGATTTTGCTGCTTTGAGGATGCTTTTCATAGATGTGGTTTTTTCCAGTAGATCGGGGTTTTTGGGGCAGCTTTGGAGCAATTCCATTGCTCGTTTGGTTTTTGTTGTGATAGTCCATACAAATATAACAGTCAACAAAGGGGTAATTTTGACATGTGGGTGTTATTAACCTGATATCCACCATTAGCTCCTACTGTATTTCCCTGGTTATTTTCTAATGATCTCTGGCTAAATACCTTATCCTTCATTTTCATCTCTTGCTTTCATAGAATCATAGAATGGTTTGGATTGGAAAGGATGTTAAAGATCCTCTAGTTCCAACCCATCTGCCGTGGGCAGGGACCCTTTCCACTAGACCAGGTTGCTCAAGCTGGCCTTGAACTCTTCCAGGAATGGGGCATCCAACTTCTCTGGCCAACTTGTTCCAGTGCCTCACCACCCTTACAGAAAGAACATCTTCCCAACAGCTAATCTAAATTTGCCCTCTTTTATGTTTGATGACTTTGCCCCCTTGTCTTATCACTGCATGCCCTTGTAAAAAGTCCCTCCTCAGCTTTCTTGTAAGCCCCCTTCGGGTACTGAAAAGCCTCTAACTAGTTTGCTGTTTTTTTTCTGAATAAAGCAAGACACCATGGTCATAAAAACAAAGATGCTCAAAGTGTCTGAAATACTGACAATGCTCCCAGCTGTTAACTTGCAAGGGATATCCACTCCCCTTTGAGCCTTTCTCCTTAACCTGAAGGATTAAGGAGGAAATAATTGAGTTGTTGCATCTCAGTTTTGCTCTCAGAGCTCACTATAAGCTCTCTCTATTTCCTCCATATGATCCTGGACACTGTCATTGGTGCAACGTGGAAAATCTTGTCCTTCAGAAAGCACCAAACCTCCACTGACAACAGACCTGCTTAAGCTGATGTTGTCTCCCTGCATCCATCCTCACCAACCACTTCTGGTGCTGACTTTTGGTTCAGGCCCAGTAGGCTTCTGGAGTATATCTTGATGGAGCTTGATCATCTCCACTGTCTGTTAGGGCACTCTACTACAAGTTCAAATTTGAGAGCACAGAAGAAACATTGCTCCTCTGTCAGAAGTCAGAAATCTCCATCTTTCCTCATTTTTGGAGTATCCAGCCAGCACTCATTCAAGCTTCCAGCTGTCCCTCCTTTGTTTCATTATGTGGCGCAGGATATCTGCAAGGTTTCTGCAAGGTTTCTGCAAGGTTTCTGCAAAGATCCTGCCTCTTATTCACAAGGGATCTATTTGAGGCTTATGACTTGGAAATTTCTGAAATATCAAGTTATTCTGAACCATACTGTGCTGCCTCAAGAAAATTGCTTTACATATATTAAGTATATCAGACTAAGCAAAAGCACTTTACCTCAAAATCTGTTTATATCCAAATACCATCTGCTGCTGGGTAGGTTTTTTCATGAAATAAATGTTGATGTGCAACAAAGGTCATACATACTGCTCTATTGATATTTCAGCATGACACCGAATTTTGAAAAGGAATCTCATGCAGAAACAATTTGTTTTGCTACAGAGATGGTGTAAAGTTTAAATGCTCTGTTGTAAAATAAAAGACAGTTTCTGTACCTTGGCACACTGGAATCAGCACATTCATTAATTTTAGGATAGCTGCATGCTGGTGTTAGAGCACTGGAAGTTATTGATATAGGGAACCTACAGAGAACACAAGAACAAAGAACTATTTAAATTGCATGGTACTGGTGATCAGTACTCCTTTTATAGCTAATTTCTATGATCATTTTATTATACTTTTCGACACCTAAGTAGTAGGTAAGAATTCCTATGATTCATGATTGGATCAAAATACCCCTTTGCAATGGAGGTTATGTTATTCCTTCTAGTAGCACAAGATAATATAAATCTGAGAATGTTCTGATGTAGAACGTGAACCCTAGGACTGCAATGTAAACAACCTGGAAAAATTCCCAGGACAATATCCCTGCTCCACATATTTCTCTCGGACATGATGCATTGCCATCTTCTTCTGGGCAGAACTTACAGTTTGAAAGGAAAGAGAGAGCATGAGTGGAAGGATCTGGAGCAGAGGGCACTGCAGTGGGTTAAGGGCATGCCCCTGAAAGGAGGCATGCATGACAATGAATCCCTGCAGTTCAGGCATGAGCTCTCCCACTGAGCTATCACATGGCAGAGTGACAAAGGTAACAGGAAGGCTGTTTTACAGGATAGCATGACTGCCGTGGTGACTGCAGCAAGGCTTGCTCTGGGAGATGGACACAAGGCAGCCTGCCGGTCCACCACTTTCAGGGAAAGAGCACTCACTTGCTTGGATCCATAATGGTAAAGGCTTGTGTACAAATAAAGTGTATAGGCTGTGTGAAATGTAAAGGCTGATTTTAAGTTGCTCAAAATTCAAAACAATTGGTGAATGTGCAGGTGCTAAAATATCAAATACTGAGAAAGTTACAAAGCCCAGGAAACTCCTTAATTAGGAAGAGCAGAAGATTTTTGAGAACTGCATTTTTTAGTTTTCTAAACCATTTGCTTTAATCTCTTCACAGAAGCCCTAGTGGAACAGTTACAAATAGACTGGGAAACATCTGTCAGCTAGCAGTGGCACAGCTTAGATCCTTTAAGAGACAATTTTCAGGTGCTTGGGGCTCAGCTTTTTTTTCATTTTAACGAAGTGAAGTATGCGCAGTGAGAAAGCATTAAGATGCAGAATATCTGTATGGTTTAGAGTTGCTAAGGACAACTTCATAACAGTTGTGCCAAATAGTGCTCATTTTGTGTTGGATCCTTTAAAGTATGTAATCCCACCAAAAGTATATAGACATCCTACTCCTGCCTCTCTGTGAGCATTGAGTCATGGTGACAAATGTTCTTGAGGTACAGACTGCATGGTATTCTTACTCACACGTATATATTTTAATAAACTATTCAGCCTAAGGTATTAATATGATAGCTACAAACCAATTATTTTAAAGTAGTACCTGATGATTCCTCAAGTTAGAGAATGCATGATTTTCACTCTCACCTTCTTTTAGTAATTAAACAGATACTTTCAGCAGCAGCTTGTTCTGAGTGCATGCTACTTCTACTAATTGATTGAAAAATAACAGGGTAGAAATGCCTGTACCCAGAGAAACAGATATGTATTTCCATGGTAAGGATGTTTCATCTTTGAATTTTTAAAACTGGGTTCTGCTCACAGAAAGTGCCCATGTAATCAGTAATACCACTGATGCCACATGTTAAAGGAGAGAGGTGCATCTTGTTCTATCTCAGGGAACTATTTTTGTCACTTCTTGCTTTGTAGATTTCCTTAGTCCTGAAAAACCAAGTACCTGTAGGACTGAGAAAAGCAACAATATTATAGAAAGGAGAAGGTTTTGTCATTCTTTTCAGCCCAGTATCCAAGGCAAAGACATCAGCGACAAACAAGAAAACACTGCAAAACTATGAGGGACTGCCAATCTTTTAAGTAAACTGACATTGGATGTACTTTTAACAAAAGGTAAAGTTATTCTGAGTACTAAATTCTTATGAACTCTTTAGGATAATAATCTGAGGATTTCATATAGAAAATTTTAAGCACTTCACCTTCATTTAAAAAAAAATCTGATTTTGTCTTGGAAATCAAACTTAATCTTGGAGGAAGTAATACCCTAGTGTCTCATCTTAAGCTTTTAATATTCGTTGTTTGTGTTCTCTGGGTTCTCAAATACAGAAAGAACTAGAGTTGCAAACACAACAAAAGAGTGATAACTCCAGCTGTCATTTTGCACCATCTGTGAATCTTGGTACTGGACACCTGATAGAATTGCTTAGTCCTTCAGTAATTTGCTGGTTTTTTCAAGAAAATCATTTTGCCTTTGCAAGCAAAGCAGAATTTATGAAGTAATTTCATCTTCCCATAAACATACCTGCTTTACAATGGTCCCTGCCTCCAGGGTAATATTCTTCTAGGATGTAGGGGTGCTCTTGACTTTTTCAATGGAATCTGTCCAGATGCAGGCCTTGGCACCACAAAAAAGCCAACTGAACAGATCTTCTTTGGGGTTACGATTATTTTACAGCACGATTGCAGGAAAACCTAAAATAACATAGAAATATTTGTAATGTTATTATCAATGTCTTCTTAATTCCTTCTCAGAACACTGTCAATCTCTTTTTATGTCTTTGTATTTGTATTGGGTTTGCATGGTGAGGTTTTGGTAAAAGGGGTCTACAGGGGCAGATGCTGCAAAGAGCTTCCAGAAACTTCTCCCATGTCCTAAAGAGCCAGTGCCAGCCAGCTCCAAGACTGACCTGCTGCTGAGCCCATCAGCAATGCTGGTAGCATCTCTGGGATAATAGATTTAAGAAGGGGAAAAAGTTACTTTGCAGAAGCAAATTGCAGCCAGAGAAGAGTGGGAGAAACAGTTCTGCAGACACCAAGGTCAGTGAAGGGAGGGAGGTGGTGCTGCAGGCACTGGAGCAAAGATTCCCCTGCAGCCCCTTGTGCAGCCTGTGGTGGGACAATTGTGCTCCTGCTGCCCATGGAAGCCCATGGAGGAGCAGAGATCCAGCTGCAGCCCCTGAAGGAGCCCACACTAAACCAGGTGGTTGCCTAAAGAAGGCTGTGAGCACATAGGAAGTCTGTGCTGGAACGGGCTCCTGGCAGGATCTGTGGCCCCATGGAGAGAGGAGCCCACGCTGAAGTATGATTTTTGGTAGGATTTGTGGCCCCACAGGGGACCCACACTGGAACAGCCGGTGCTTGAAAGACAGCACCTAGCAGAAGGGACCCACAGTGGATCAGTTTGTGAAGAACTGCAGCTTGTGGGAAGGACTCACATTGAATAAATTGGAGGAGGACAATCTGCCATGGGAGGGACCCCACGCTGGAGCAGAGGAAGAATGTGAGGAGTTCTGGCCCTGAGGAGGAAGGAGCAGCAGCAGCATGTGATGAAGTGACTGCAGCCCTATTCCCCATTCCCCTATGCCTCTCAGACAGAAGTGGGAGAGCAATTGAGAGTGACGTTGAGCCCAGGAAGAAGGGAGTGGTTAATGGTGGGTGTTTTTAAGACTTAGCTTTATTTCTCATTTCTCTAATCTGATTTAATTGGTAATAAACAAAACTAATTTCCCCAAGTAAAATCTGTTTTTGTAACTGAATGACGTAACTGAATAACTGATGCTGATTGATCTCTTCCTGTCCTTATCTTGACCCATGAGCCTTTCATTACATTTTCTTTCCCTTGTTCAGTTGAGGAGGAAAGGGAGAGAGTGGCTTTAGTGGGCACCTGGTGACCAGCCAGGGTCAACCCACCAATCAATAAAACAAAATAATTCTCTACTTAGCTAATGGGTTTGTTTTGCTATTTTTTTTTTTTTGGAGGAAGCCTCCTTTCACCACAATCATAAAGTACAATTCCCGACATCCTGAAGGCTGTGTCAAGTCCGCTGTATTGGAAACTTGTTCTTCCTGCTTGAGTTCCCTACACTCTACAAGTCTCTTTAATTTTCCTCTTGTAGAAAAGTAAAATTACTCTCCAAATCCTTATACAAATGGAGAGCAATTTAAACAGTTACTAATACTAGCTATCCCTTAACTGGAAGAAATACTAACCTCAGGGAAAATGAGTCTGTCTCGTTTAAATGCTAGAAGGAGTTCTCTGCTTTTGTGCTTGCAGAAGTAGACAAAACAAAAATGAAGAATCACATTTCAAACACAATCTTTGGCTTGTCTTTTTTTTTTCCCTGTTTCATCTTTTGCATATTTTCAGTGTTTCATGGAGATAAAGAAAATTCGGCTCATTGCTAAAGTGATAGAGAACTTACTTGAGAAATTTATCTTCTTTCTAGAAAAAACTTTTCAATTTAAATATTCATTTCTTTTCAGCATCTTTGTCTTGAGGGATTTCTTACATAGATTGTACAGAGATGAAAACTGAAAATCTGCATTTAGATAGAAATATCAGGAAAGGCCTTCTTTACAAACTAAGCAGTATTGCTTTTTTCTTCCTTACAGTAAGACATGAAATAATTTTCCTATTCCATTCCTTAAATAATGACACTAAAGCAGGACTTTATGGTCCCCTAAACATTGAGGGTGAAGATATTGTAATAACTCTAATTTTGTATGATGAACCAAACTTCCTGCAGCAAATGCCCAAAAATATGTATCTTTCTGTTTGCCATAAATATTTTCTGGTTTTCATTCAAGTATGATGGCCACATTAGAGGTCAACAGAAACAAATGGGAGAGCTAAAGAATAACAGTCCTATTATATTCTTGCACAGGTCTTGCTGCAGTCCACGTACTGGGAAAGAAAGGTTAGAAGTGACTGATGAATTTTTAATAGGTTTTCCTAGATTTCAGTGGCTGTCATTTGTTTTCAGTCAATAATTCACATGGTTACAGAAGGCAACCCAATTGATTTTTAGTGTAACAGTACTTGGGCAAAAAGATTGTAAAATGCTTCATAACCTTTTACACATGCTGGGACAAATTCTGCCCCAGCTCACATCCAGGTAATATCACCTATTTCACAAAGGCTGGATGAGACCCAGAGGAATGACATTGGAAGCAATGTATGTACAATCTGTATGAGAACATCCCCAATGTCTCACTCACTCATGGAATACCAGGTGCAAGGGGAGAGGGGAAGAACATGATTTGAGAACAAGTGACATTTTTATGTTCAAAATGTTCCCATGCACTCTATTGGAACAATACTGATACACAGGAATGGAGTAGGACTTTCCCATTAAGATAAACAGTGAATTTACCACAGCCTTTTGTTTTTCTCCACAAATAACAGTCCTTGCTTGGAGAACAAATTAATGAAAGTCACTGCTGTAGCTCCAAGCGTATCAGTAAGTTACAGCAAAATGTCTTTAATGTGGCCAGCGTGGTTCAAACCAAATCTACCAGACAGTAAAATAACAGGCAGATTTAATGAGGTGAATTCACAGCCAGAAGGTTTCCAGGAACCAAGCATGACTCAATTGTTATTATGATTTCCAGAGAAAACAAGTCAGTCATGTAATTGTACTCTCAGTTAATAATGGCATGTGCAAAGCAGCTTCCTCAGAGTTGTGTTTGCAAGCATTTTGCTTATGATAAGGACACATTCAAAGCAGGTGGTTCCCAAAAGGCCTTTGTTATAGAAAATTTAAGCTGGGGATCACAACTGACTTTATTTTATGAAAAATATACAGAAAGCTTTACTTTTAACATGTTTTTATGTAAATTGACCTAATGAAACTAGTGATCTAAAAGACAGAAAATAAAGTAACTTGGTTGGTCAGACTCTGGAGTGATGTACCATGATAGGTAATGATGTCTCTGAGGAGGAGAGTTCTGGATGCATCATTAACAATCTGTAGGTGTTGAAAGACCCATTGTAGTGCTGCTCTTCAAAAGCAATTTCATCTTCTTCTGAAGAAATACAGCCTTACAGAGCCAATATGAGTGACCTGACCAAAATGTCTAAAAACATGTTGACATGAACATGTGATCTTAGAAAACTTTACAAAAATCACTGAGTACACAAGCTTTATAATGACTTTTGGTTTTCTAATGAACATTATTGCAAGTTTAGAAGCAAGCATGGTTGATCATTGCATTGCTGTCTCTGTCCCCATTTGGGAAACAAACTTGGAAGTAGCCAAAATTCAATTTATCTACCATGTAGCACCAGGAATGAATGAAACTCCTGCATGGATTTACTATGTTAGCTGAATATTTTCTTTGAAATTATTGAGTCAAGACATTTTCCATTCACTTAGAAAGTACTGCCACTTGAAAGTAAAAATTGCAGTAATGAAATACAGTAAGGTTAAAAGCATTGCAAGGACTAGGAGTGCAGATTATTGTTACACTCTGTTGTTTATTTATCCTCATCATCATATTGATTGCAGCAGCGTGGTGGAAGCTCTGTGGTACCTGAGCTGAGAGGAGCAGATGAACAATGAAAGAGAAGCATGGCAAGGCTTCATAATAGATTGATTGTGCTTACAGGTTGTAATTTATCTATTGAATCTGGTGGTTTCAGAGGTAAAACAAGTATTTTCTCAATTTAAAGGCATTTAAAAGCTCACCTGACTGTATTAAGATTTAAGACCTTTAGACCCTGGATATCTGATTACACTAGTTAGAAGATAATTACACTAGTTAGCATGATATTCACAAGTTATCTAGCATTCTATTTCTTTTCAGGTGTCATTATTTATAGGCAAGATAGAGTGATAGGATTGGAGGGCAAGAAAAATATTGGTAATCAAAGTATTGAAAGATTTCTTGATTGTGCTTGTGGTCTATTGCAGCACTTGTCAGTATGTTCATATCAGGCTGCACTGCATCACTGCGTATAAGACATTCTTCCTAGTCTGAATCTCTTCTCCCCAATAAATGTGTGTTTCAACACTCTCTAAAGAAAAGCTCTTACAGATTGATGTTCGAGGAGAAGGCTCGATCAACATGTTCTGGAGTTGAGAGAAACCAGATTTAACTGGTGGTGTAAGCTACAGGGTACAGAAACATCAAGAAAATGACATCTTTTTTTTTTTTTTTCTCATAATAAAAGCTTCTCTAAATGGTATTTATATACTTCTTGTTAAGTGAAGGGTCTGAAAAAACCAAATGCAAGATACATGCCTCTCATCATTCTGTCTCCATTTATTTTAAGTTGCCTGCTTCCTCTCCAATGCATGCTTCAAGCTGCAGTATTGGGTTCTAAATACTTCTAAATTCTTTAACAGAGTAAAGGATATGGGACTTTTAAAAGTAATGTCACTCTGCTGTACTTTCCTTTCCTAAAATATTCTTCCTCCCTCCAAAAGCATGTAGATCACAGCAGTGAACCACTACGTTAAAACTATTTGACAACTGGGCCAAGCCAAGCTATAATAAAGAGTTTCCTGCAGGGTATCTTCCCAAGCATTAAAGGAAAATAATAACCAATAATTTGAGGGGCTAAAAAAATGACCAACCAAAAAAAAAAAGTCATTAAAAACTTTTAGCTTTTAATGATACACTTATTATATTCTGCCAAAGATAATAATAAAGTTTTATCATATTTATTTGGATCCTGGACCTACTTGGATATTCATACACACACAAAATCTTCCATACAAAAGATATCACAGAATCACAGAACCACTGAGTTTTGAAGGGACGTCTTGAGATCAGCTAGTACACTCCCCTAGCTTAAGCAGGCTAAGCTAGAGAAGGTGGCCCAGGGCCATGTCTAGTTGGGTTTTGAATCACTCCATTTATCCACAGCCTCTCTGTGGAACTCGATCCAGTTTTCAACCACTCTTACAGTAAAAATATGTTTTGGTGTATTCAGACAGAACCGCCTGTATTTCAATTTGTGCTCATTGTCTCTTGTTCCCTCAGTGAATACCACTAAGGGCTTGGCTCTGTCTTCTTTAGTTTCCACATCAGGTATTTATACTTCTTGATGAAATTCCCCCTGAGCCTCCTCTTCTCCAGACTGAGTAGTCCCAATTCTTTCAGTCTCTCCTCATGTCAGATGCGCCAAGCCCTTCATTATCTCTGTGGCCCTTTGCTAGACTGAATTGTATATCCATGTCTCCCTTGCACTAAGGAGTCTAGGACTTGACCCAGCATTCCAGGTGCTCCTCACTAGTGCCAAATGAAGGGGAAGGATCACCTCCATCACCTCTTTGATCTGCTAAAAACAGTCCCCCTTCTGCTGCCCAGGATGCTGCTTGCCACCATTGTCACAAGGATGCATTGCAGCCTCATGGTCAACTGGCTGTCCACCAGGATCCCAGGTGCTCCTCAGCAAAACTGCTTCAGCTACAGCACTATTACACACTATTTAAAGATAAAACACTATTAAAGAACCTGTAAATGGTTCCATTTCTTCTGTCTGAGCAGGTTATTTTCTGCAACAGGAGACAGTTGTTTTAATTGTCTCCTACTAAGACTGATAAAGTTTTTGCTGTCAGCTAAAGAATAAAGGATTGTTAATTCTTAAAAATTACATCATTTGTGATATTATATCACAGGCTATAGAGTTCTACTTTTACTTAACCTATTAATAATATGCTTTCTGATTTATTTAGAGCCACAGTTGCTCACTAGGGATTTAAGATATCTGAACTGGAAAATGAGCCTTTCTGTCACTCAGTCTTGGCTCCAGATGAGAAATTAATCTGAAGCTTGTTCTCTAAGAACATCTTTCTTATTCCCCAGAGCTTCATTTATAAGAACCAAGAGTGCACAGTGTGAAACCATCTAGATGGGTTTCAGCAAGAAATCAAACCACTCTGTGTTCCCAAAGCTTTCTGTTCAGTACAGGGTGCGGCTTTTAAAGTAGTGTTTTTGCAGGAAACATAACTGGAGGGTAGATCAGCAGGGTACCACCCCACTCTGTTAGCACTGATCTCTTGTTCTCATGTCCCCAGCACAGAAAACCAGTACAGTGTGATGTTGATTTCTGGCTCCTCTGGCCCATGCACAAGATACAAGGAGCTAGCTGTGTAAGAACAGGGCAGTCAATATCCTAGCTTATTTGAAGTGTCGTGCCCCATGCCACATCTGAGTATAGGTGGGAGGGTGTATCCCTAACACAATCGTGTAAAATCACACAACCCTATTCAGGCAGTAGTTACACCTAATCCAGAGCATATGATCATGGCCCACTTTTTTCCTGGGCCATGTGCTATATGGGCCTTGACAGAAACAAGGACAGTGACTGCACACCCATAATTTCATTGCAAGATTGAGTTAAAACTACTGTCAAGAATAAGGTATTCTGTGGACACTGGAAAATAGAATCTAGCTTATGATGAAGGCTAAAATGTACTAATCACAGTCTGACTGCATCTTACAGAACAAGTATCTCTGAGCTACGCAGGTGCAATTTGAGTAGTCAGTTTTGTGCAGGTGAATCTAGGCAATATTTTTTCTAAAGCTGACATAACTGAACTCAGAAACTGACATAACACAGAAACACATCTTTACAGACTCTTTCAGTGCAAGGGACCGTGATGCTGTACTCAGGAGCTGACCTGAGGACTCAGCCATGCCTGCTGATACCCTTGTGCCACCTTGCATTAACCAGGCTGCCAGGAACGTGATTCACAACCACAGCAGGGGAGGACAAGAACCCCCTGTATGCCTCGAAGGGGAGTCTTTTCAGTTGTATGGCTTAGAGCCTGAGGTCTGAAAAGTGCATCAAGCCCTTGCTCATAGAACCTCAGAAAGCCGAGCAGACTGCTTCCTACATGTTTTGCTTGTCTAGTTTATTAAAGCTCCTGATTTAATGAGATCAGTTCAATTACAAGCCCTTAATAATCCAGGGCTGTTCCACAACCATCCTTTTAAATTTCCCCCACAAAGAATTTATTCACTGACAGCTTTAAGCCGACTGATAGGTGAGCATTGCTGTCTGGGTGGTTGTCTGTCTTGTAACCGGACACATAAATTAACCCATCTCTGTGTATGTGTATAGATCAGATTGCTCTTGACAGAGCATGCTATTCTGAGGTTCTTCAGTAAATACCACGAGCACCAGCTGCCCTACACTCACTACACCATTGTCTTAAGGATTAATTTATTGTTAAATGAGTGTTGTAAATAACCATTTCAGAGCTCTGGGGACAATTTATTTGTTCTGTCACATACACCAGCATGGCAATATTCATGCAAGAGACAGATGTTTATCCATGGAAGTTTACATAGACAGGGCTCCTGACTTCTGCAGTTTGAGAATAAAATGCACTCATGGGAGAAGAGCAAGTTTTGATATTTCCTCTCCCCTTGCCTCCCTAAGCCTTTCAGAAAGATAGTTTCTAATTATGAAATGCTCATTGAAGCCTTCATTTTGAGGCAATTAAGGCTATTCCTAAGCCAAGTGAAAAGGATTGCTGAAAGGCACAGACCCAGGTTACTCACAAAAACAGTAAATTATTGTGTGAAGCAATTAAGAAAAGAAACACACATTCTTTCGACAGCAAGGACATTCTGGTGTGATAGGAAAGAACTTCATGTGGTCTCCAGAAGCTGAAGTATCTCAAAATAATTGTCTTGAAAAAGGTATGGAAATGGAAATATGGTGCTTTTGTCCCAAATTCTAAGAAAACCTCTTGATCTTTAAGTAAATACATGAGGAGCACACAGACATGACTTCCAGGAGAAAAATTAACATATGAAATATGTCACATACATGCTATAAGGTTTCTTTTGCCCCCTTTAAAGAAAAAGAAAAAAGAAAGAAAAAGAAAAAGAAAAAGAAAAAGAAAAAGAAAAAGAAAAAGAAAAAGAAAAAGAAAAAGAAAAAGAAAAAGAAAAAGAAAAAGAAAAAGAAAAAGAAAAAGAAAAAGAAAAAGAAAAAGAAAGAAGAAAAAGAAAAAATAAGGAAATGAAAAAGGACAAAAAGGGAAAAGGTATAAGGAAGAAGGAAGACACCACCATTTTCTTACATGTTAGATTTCAAATAATGAAAGGCATTCAGAGTTTTGGTATGACATTTTTCGTTTACCTAAATACCCAGTAAGTATTACTGGTAAATTTTCCCCAAATTCCTGTTTCCAGTACAGGATATTTGTAAACCAAATCACCGGAATTAATTATCCTTTCTGAACTTGACGAGTATAAATGAGAAGTTGTCGTGGGAAGGAGGGAGGAGTTGGGGGAAAAAAGGGTGTTTTTAAGGACTTATTTTGCTTCTCATTATCCTCCTCTGTCTCTGTTAGTAATAAATTCACTTTGTAACTTTGAGCTGATCCTGTTTTGCCCTTGGAGTGTTTTCTCCCCGTCCTTATCTCAACTCATGAACACTTTGTTAATTTTTTTTCTCTCCTCTGCCCAGCTGTGGCAGGGGACAGCAAGTGAGTGGCTGTCGTGGGTGCCTGGCATTTGGCCATGTCCAAAGCATGACAGAAGTTAATAGGGTTACTACTTGAAAAAGTCTCTCCTCTCACCACTTCAGACTGCAGGATTGGATTCTGAGAACAAAAAGTGTCATTCGGTGACAACCCCTGCATAAAATCTTGTCATGCCCTGCTATATAATGTAAAATGCTTTGGCAGTTGAAATGGAAATAGATTAACTAACAACTAGCAACACATAATGGTAATATTAGTAACATACAATTTAATAAAATTAAAACTAAGGAACATCTACTGCAGTAATTCTCAGCAGTAAACTTTTGCCTACCGTAGAAATACAGACACTAGTTGCATTTGGAAAAAGAAGATATTCAGATCACTCCATGAATTCCATCTTAACAAAATTGCATACTTTTTAAAAAATTAAAATGTGCCAGTTTTCAGTGACTACACCAAGGTATGCGGTAAGCAGGCATAGTTAGAGTCATCCAGTAAAATCTTAATGCTGTTGAAGGCAGGTTGAATTTTGACACTGACATAAAAACAGATCATCTTTCTCTGTTGCTCAGAAAGATCCCTTCTGTTGCTTGTCCAATTTATAAGCATCGTTAAAGGAGTAATGTTGGGTCATTCTGATACTTAAGTGTCATATAGAAACAGAAATATAATGAAACTTTGAAAATGAGGGAAAAAATAGCACACCAACTTATTAAACCTTTCATCATTATGAAAAATCTGAAAACTTTGTGTTAGAGTTTCTTTAAATCAATTTAAAGATTAAATTATTCATTTAAATCAATTTAAGATCCCCTATTCCACAGTATCTGGCTCTTCAGAGTAGTAAATCTTCCCAAAATGTGTTAAAAAGGCAGGAAATTATTCATCAGACCAAGCATGAAATCCTAGTTACTGTAGAGGGAAAACCTAAAAATCCAATTTTCCATTACCCAGTGCTTCCAATTTTCTGTAGGTTTTTTTAAAGCTTTAGTGCTGTTTTACAGATGGGTTTGGGGGAAAAAAAAGAAAATAATTAGAATTCTTTCTTTTTCATAGAGCAACACAGTACATGAAAATCCAAATAAAATAATAGTTCCAATTACTACTTCTTCAAAAGGAATGCATTTTTGACTAAATTATCACACAGTGGGATAGAGATCTAATAAGCTTCATTTAATTTCAAAAACTTAAAACTACTTTTCATCAAAGTTTTTTAATTTTTACCAGGGGAAAACAATGACAGAGGGAGCTGTAAGAATGTGAGAGTGATATTTGTCTGTCACCCATTTATGGTGGCTTTTCAATTTGGAGGGTTAGCAATTTGACATGTCTTCAATCACAGTATAATATAGTTTTAAAAATGGAAGAAACACAACTCTAAACTTTCTGCAAAATTATGCCAGGCCCAAAAGGCAAAAACTGTCACTGTAAATATCAGATATCTATTTCATCTCCCTCTGTCATAATGTAGCCCAGTTCTGCCAGGAAGTGTTTTCATTTTCCCTTCAAACTTTTACACTGTAGAAAGATTTGTTAGCATCATCATCTAATGTTTTTGTTGAACAATGAGAATAACATTCTACAGTTGTAGGATAAATGAATATATACAAGTACTTTAAATGTAACTATTAGAAGCTTGAAGTAAACTGCCATCACTGCCTGACAAATAGATTCTCAAGAGAGCAGACTTTTTTCTCTCATTCAGTGTCCAGAGACACAGGAGAGATAAAGTTCCCACACCATCAGTAAAACACGATGTAAGAGCCTCAGCCCTGCTCTCACCACACAAACCTGAATTATCCTTTAAGATGGTTGTTTTCTCCATTTCTATTATTTTTCTCTTTGAATTCTTGTTAAGCAATTTTACCTTCACCCTGCCGTGGCTTAGCATGATCTTCTTTCCCCTGAAGAAAAAAAAAAAATTTTCACTGCAAAGCAACAATTATTGGTTTTAGGAGGGTGCACAAAAATTAAATTTCTGGAGAGCTTAGGGTGAAAACTAGGCTCCCATGACCAAAAACCTGGTACTTTTACAGGATTGCAATGCCATGCATTTTTCTGCCTTAGAAAAACCGAACTAATGTTGAAATTGTAATTTTAGAAAAATAGTCTCCAGAAGACACAGTCTCCAAAAGACAAATCTGTAAGTTTTACCATTCCTCTGTTGGTAATTTGTTTCATGAAACATAAAGCAGCTTTGCTTTAATGCTGGAAGAGTATAGAAGAAACTATGGGGCCATAGCTCTGTGGTGGTTTTACTTGGCCCAGTTTTTGCTAGTGGGTATGGAGGGGCACAAAGATGGCTCCTGTGTGTCCTGTGCGAAGGTTCTGGAAGTTTTTCACCCTGTCCAGCAGAGCCACTCTCTGATGGCTCTGAAGATGATGGACATGCTGCTGGCCAAACCTGGGCCAAGTAGAGATGTTAGTTACGCCTCTGTGAAAACATATTTAAGAAGAAATCAAAGCAATAGGGGCACACACTTTGTAGCCAGAGGAGGAGGAGGAGGTGAAAATATGTGAGGGAAAACAACATGGAGACACCAAGGTCAGTGGAGAAGGTGGGGGAGGAGGTGCTNCCACCCCGGAGTTGTTGGTTGTGTGAAAGAGGGAGGGGGGTGAGCTGAGAAATGGTGTCTTAAGAGGGAGAGGGGTGAGCAGAGAAACAGTGTTTGTAGCAGAAGAATTGTGGTGATGGACTGACTAAGGAAAAACCCCATACCCTGCCCCCCACCCAGAGCTGCTGGTTGTTTGAAGGAGGGGAGGGGGTGAGCTGAGGAACAGTGTCTTAAGAGGGAAGGGGGGTGAGAGAAGAAATGGTGTCTTAAGAGCTTATTTTTACCTCTCATTTATCCTCTGACTCTGTTAGGTTAATAAATCACTTTGCAACTTGTTTCTCACCTGTTTGCTCATGTTTTCGTGTGTCCCCTCCCCACCACTGCCTCATCTCAACTCACAAGTCCAGTGTGTTTGTGTTAGTTTGATTCCTCTCCTCTGCATGGCTGCAGCAGGAGAGAGCATAGAGAGCAGATGTCGTAGGTCCCTGGCATTTGGCCAGGGTCAAACCCCGACAAGATCAAAGGTCAAATAATGAACCTCTAGAGATGTGTCATTAGAGTGCCTCCTATTCAGCAGCCCATCTGTCACCTGGGTTTTTTTCTAGCTAAGTGGGGAAGGCACACAGCTGACTGTTTCCAGTAGGGCAGTCAACACCCAAAAGTCTCAGACAGAAATGCAGCCGCTTAACTAGCTCATGAAGTTTGAGTAATAGAAAATCTCTTCATTCCTTTCTCCTGCACCTCAACTTTTAGTACCTTAGGCTCAACACCAGCCCTTACACACCCTCCCACCCCCTCTCAAATAGTGCCTGTGAGTGCAATAATTCTTCTTACAGCTCCTTAGTATGTTCTGAAGGTGAATCTCTGCTTGGATGTTCATGCCATGCAGTAATTTTTTGGCTGCTTTCAGCTTACCCTTTAAATATGTCTGTTCCCAATTTCTTTAGAAGGTTCTCCTTGAGACAAACATTATTTTCCAAGGTTAATGTTTTCTAAAACATTTCTATCTTTCTTTCCACTGTGCACTGCCATGGCTTTCCAGTTCTCCACAGCAGACTGTGCTAGGAAGGTTTGTGCTCAAAGTCTTCCCCTATCATGTTTTGCAGCTGTGAAGAACTTGCTCTTACAGACTCAGCATTTCCCTGTAACTGTTGTTGCCATCAGAAAAGATTTTAATTACTTACACAAAAAATTACCTGATGCAATGCAAGTCCCTGGAGAGCGTTGGGGGTTTTTTACCTTTCTACATGTTCACATCATATGGACAAGAACTTCCAGTGACCTGGTAATCGATGTTTTTATGTTCTTTAGGAGATTAATTATGTGCTAAAAAGAGAGAATTTGGGTTATTTCTGTTAGCTGAACATGCTGTGAATTCAGTAGTTTTGGAAACCAAAGCAAGTAAAAAAATAAAAAACAAACCAGGGTATTCAAGCATGTTCTGTGGCCAGTGTGACTGAGGTACAGCCGCAGCTCACTTGCAGAGTCACTGAGGGTATAGCATCATCACCATTCAAAGCAGACAAGCATCTCTTTGCAATAGCAATTCTGCAGGAGACACTCCTGAAAGCAGGACAGATAAAATAGGGATTAACTTCATATATAGAAAAAATTGCTCCCTCAGTAAATGAGCCAATGAGACTGTTTATAAATATACAGATAAGTTTTAGATTGCAGAGTGCAGCAGCTCCATTTCATCTCTGGAAAACTATCATGCACATTTTGTAGCGCTATTAGTAATGAACAATACTTGGTAAAATCAATCAAGCTGGGAATCAATTTGGTACTGATAGCATGAGATGGTGCAGTATCCAAACATACTTTCACATATTGTGAATTCCTCTGATCTGCCTGCAGAATCAAAAAGCTGAATGGACATCAAATACCCTAAACATTTTAGCTAATCATTTAACAGATTTCTTACAATTTTAATAAAAAGCATAATTTACCACAATTACAGTTTAATTACTTCACCCTCAGCATACCCTCTTATATGGTAGCTTTCAGATCTAATTATTTCCTTTCCATTTGAGTTTAATAAAAAAGGAATTGGGCCAATGTAATTACTAGAGTAAATCTAGCTATAGTGGAGTAACACAGCTGAGATTTTATCATGTATCTACTGGGGTACCACTAGCTTAAATTGGGGACATTTGTACTTTGGAAGAAACCCAGAAACTTTAGTTGAAGTAAGACCCATTCAAATATTACTACATTTTCTCTTAAAAGCTCCAATGAGCAGATCTAAATCTCCATATAAACCAATGAACATGTGTATTGTAATAGGAAAGCAGTGCAGGTCACCATTAATGACCTGAAAATGAAGCTCACTAAGCTGTTACAGCCCTGTAACTAAAATTTGAATCACAACTTCTGGAAAACAGTCTGGTACCCTCAAATTTCTGTCATACAGTGTTTTGATAGCATTGGTAGTCAGGAAATTTCTTTCAGGCCTGCTTATACGATTGGCACTCCTACTCAAACTTTCTGATATTTTCGCTAAAATAAATTAAATTTAATAATAAAGTTTAAACTATTTGAATTATCATTTGCTTTTGATGATGTATTTTCTCAAGGCACTGACATTTCCTCTGGTCCCTGGCTTAGAAAGCACAGGATGGTTCAATCTCTGATCTAGCAGGACCAGATGTCCTGAGGGTCGTGCAGTTTCAGATGCATCATCAGAGATACAGTCTCCAACAGCCACCTGAATTCCACTTTTCTGGAGACAAGGTAGCAACAAAGATGCAAATTAATGATGAAATTGCTAGAAAGAAATATTTTCAAATAAATCCTAGGAAGATGGCAGAAATAATATTAAGCTCAAAATGACAGCATGAACTGTTCTGTTTCATTTAAGTCTTGTTCAGTTTTGATAGAAAATATCAAACAGAAAGTCTCATAATTTTATAATCTCCTTTTCCTGCCCTGCAGAAATACTAGCATTTCCTATCCAAGCGGAAATCTAGTTTTCACTCTGCAGTAGTTATTAATAAGTTTGGAAAAGGATTTTATTTGCAGCATAAAAGTCTTAACATTGATGATATCCCTAACTTGAAGGGCCAAAGGACTTTGGAATTGGGTTGGAGTTTTTTATCCTGTTCTTCAGAACATTAATTTTACATTCTTACTCATTTGGTGCTTCTGAAGATTGAGACATAGTAGTTGTCTTTGCTTTCAAGCACATTGGCATTTTTTCTCTTGCTTATGTTGCCTTTGTATTTTGCCCCATTGCATTGGGTTTGCACGGCCAGGTTTTAGTAGCAGGGGTGACTTCTCTGAGAAGCTGCTAGAGGCCTCCTCCACATCCAACAAAGCCAACGCCAGCCAGCTCCAGGATGGACCCACTGCTGGATGAGGCCAAGCCTATCAGCAATGGTGATGGTGCATTTGGGATAACAGATTTAAGAGAAAAAGAAGTTTTACTTTCCATTATCCTACTCTGATTTGGTAGGTAATAAATTAAATTAATTTCTCCAAACTGAGTCCGTTTTTCCCATGATGGTATCTGCTGAGTGATCTCCTCCTGTCCTTCTCTCTAGCCAGGAGTTATTTGTTACATTTTTCACTGACAAGGGGAATGATAGAGCAGTTTTGGTGGGCACTTGTCATCCAGAAAAGGTCAAGACATCACACCCATCCCATGCAGCTTTATGCCTTCCTTGTAAACTTTTCCCCACTGATGAGTGGAATTTGTAAAAATTTTGTAAAGATCAGGCTCCCAGCTATTTCAGAAGGAATGTCTTTTCCTCTCCATTGTGCAGTAAAATATCTTTGCATTCTTAAATGGTCTTTACAGCATAATTTAATCAGTCCATTATCCAGAAAATAAAGTAATTTCAGTCATCTTTCTCAAATGTTCTAAGTGTGGCTCAACACCAGCAGGATGAAAAAGCTGCATGAACCTTAAATCTTTATATTACTACCAATTTGTCACCTTTTTCTTCTTTCTTTTCTTTTGAGTTAAAACCATTGCTCTCTGTACTCTTAATCGGACAACAAACAAGTATGACATACTTGGTCTCAGTTTCAGTTGAAAAATTTTCCCTTCTCATTGCCTTTTCTACACAGAAATGGAATAGGTCATCTGGTCTTTAATAGAACTGCCTGCAGATCATCAATCTGTGAAGTTTAAGATTAATCAACACTTATTTACTTCAAACAAGAGTAGAAGCTGGATTTTTAAAAGCACTCAGCAGCAATTCTCTCTTTGTCCTCATTGAAGTCTATTGGCTTCTGCTGATGAATTCAATGAGCTGAAAAAGCCATTTAAGAAATCCCAGTCTGTGCCTTACAGACAAGATTAATGGTTAAAGAGCACCTACATAAGATAACCTGGGTCATTTCAATATTCAGAACTCTGAAGCTTATAGCAATTTCCTTTCCGTACAGAAGTGTTGATATCCTCTCGAAAAGGCTTTCAGAATATTTCCCAAATTTCTCCGTAAACTGCAGAATTCAGTGGAATATGACAGCATGAACTCTTCTGTTACCCCATTAAAAAACATTTTGAGGGTCCTGCAGTTTTGATACCTCAACAATTTCTTTTTCTGTGCTTGCAGCAGCAAGCACAGAAAAAGAGAAAAGCAAAATCTCTGCAGAAGAGAAATTAAACCATTCTGATAACTCTTGACATCAGATATGGCTCAAAAATTTCAATATTTCATGGAATTATCTTTAAAATGAAAAATCAGGAGATACAGGAAATGAATGCATTTTACATGTTTAATTCTGTCTCTTAAAATTTCCTTTTACCTTTAGGTAAACATACCATTAGTTAATCTCCAGAAACTGAAATTTTTTATGTCTGTAAGGAGTCCTGAGAGTAGCTTTAAAGAACAGAACATTTTGTACCTGTCTGTATGAGTATCATCTGGATGGACATACCCAAGATTTTGTCTCACAAATTGAAAAAGTTGTTTGTTAAAAAAAAAAAAAAAAGTCAGGAAGGGACCATAAAGATCCTCTAGTCCCACTCCACTCCCCACCCCCCTACCCCTTGCTATGAGCAGGGATTTCACACACTAGATCAGGTTGCTCAGAGCCCAATCCAACCTGCCCTTGAACACTTCCATGGATGAGGCATCCACAGCTCCTCTTGACAAACTTGTTGGTAGAGCCTCACCACACTCATAGTAAATTTCTTCCTAGCACAAATCTCTCCTCTTTTAGTTTATAACCATTGCACCTTGTCCTATCTGCCCATGTGAAAATCACTCTCCCCAGTATAAGTGATCTGAGATCTTTTTCTTGGTCCAAAACCACAGAATCTTAAATTTTAGAACAATAAATATCATTAAAATTTGTATGAAAATACTGTGTGTAAATATGGTATCACACAATTTCCAGGACATCTCTAATCACCTTGTTGGTTTTCCATCACTTTTTTCCTCAAAGTAAGAAAATATTAGAAGTTGCACACTATGAGTTTTCATAAGACAACATTCTGTTCTAATTTTAGAACCCATCTCTTCCCTTATTCAGAGCCATAAATATCACTGATGTCATTCTCTCCTAGGTGGAGGTGCACTGGACTTCATCACTGCCATCCCCAAGGTTTTCTTCCAGGGAACAGCAGCATTCAGGTCCATCTCAGTTTCACCAGCAAGGCTGCCAGAGAATATTGTTCAGACATTCCACTGAATTCCCTGGGGTTACCGGGGGGAAAAGGCAATCTGGTCCATTGCCACTGAGTCCTTCATTAACCTCCATCAATTTTAACATTTACACCTGCTATTGCTTTCCTGCTGATAGAGTCTTGGCAGCGCTGGCGCTTCCGGGGCATTCCTGCCAGCTGGGTTTTCCTGACAGCATTCATTAGCAGGTAATTTGCCAGTTACGCTGAAGGACCTCGTTGTGTTCTGTGGTTTGAAGATCTCTAGCATACACCTGTTGTGGCTAATTGAATTCTAGCAATCCATGCTATAGTTACTTTCATTAAAGGATGCTTGCAGCCTTTTAAAGAAACAATTAAAACACATCCTTTTTCACTCGCAGATTAAAAAATCTGCTGGCTTTTTATCCAGCTATGCCCAGTTACAGATACTGGAATCACACAGGTCTCTCTTTCTGTGAGGTTTTCAGTAGGTTTTCTTTTTACTTTGTTTTACTTTAGCTTATTTTGTTTTGCTGCCACTGTTCATTGTGTAAGATTGAGCTTCAGAATTATAGAATTCCAATTTCTCAGTCTGAGTGCTGAATGTTTATGTCCTTTGTGTGCAGTACATATTGTATTCTAAGCAATGTTCTAGTGCATTTTTATTTGAGAACCCCCACACCTTTGGAAAAAAAAAGAAATTTTGGCAGTGCCTTTGGTTGATGACCACTCATGATAGAAATTGGGCTAAACTTTGAATATTATTTTCATGCCATTTGATACTTTTATTACATTGGTAGAAATCTTGGATTTTTTGCAGCCCTTCCGTAGGTTGCTCCCCAGAACTGCATGGATCCATTATGATTTGCTGAATACAGATTTTGGAAGTTTTTATCTAACATAGTTCAACCATAGGCCAGGCAAATGTACTCTTGCAAATCCAAATGCATTGCCAGACATGAGAATACCAAAGCCCTTGCAATTTTTGAAGATATTTAAGTGTGTCTGTGTCACAGCCCCTCCTATTTAAGAAAATATTTCAATTTCTATTTATAAAGCTGCTAATGCTTGATGCAGTTGAAGTTCTCCCATGACTCCAGAGAAGGAGATTTCAGCCTCGGTAGACATCTGATACACCATCATTTCTGATGTCATTTTCCTTTTTTCCATTCTTTTTTTCATCATTGCAAAGCTAAAGAAATGGGTTTGTGTGTGCAAGTTATTTTAATGCAATCATTATAATAGCATGATTTTTTAATCTGATTTCCTATTTTTTTATGGAATAGTTCCTATTCTCCATGTTCATATTTTTATGTCTGTGTGAACAATACAAAAAAAATTATTATAAGACAGTTAGAATTAGTAAAATGTCTGTGCTGCTCTCCGGTACTGTGATGGTCCGGTCAGAGTTTTCTCCCAAATAGACAAAGTTTGCACTTGTCAACCAAACCTGAGAAGGAACACTCAGGATTATATAGAAAAGATCCCCAAACTGACATGGAAAACTGTACTTCATAGTTTCTCTGTCTTGTTATGAAGGGAAATAATTTTTTTTAATTTTGAAGATTTGATAGCAGGGAAAAATGAAGATGTCAGAGCTATGATTTCCTTAGCACCTTATTGCCCCATATGAGGTTTTATACTTATTGGCATTTCTTTAGACACTTGGGAAATCTGTGTCCAGTAATTAGACCGCCCTTTTACTGCCTGATGCCTGCTCCATTAGGAGACTCCAAGGCTCAGGAAGGGAAAATCAAAAGGTTCCTTGCACTCCACTCTCCTATGTCCTTGCATGTCAGGGTGTGCCTACATTTATGTGCGCGTTTCCTTTCATCTCAAGGCCAGGTTGGGTGGGGCTTTAAGCAACCTGGTCCAGTGGAAGGTGTCTCTTCCCATGGCAGGAGAGTTGGAACTAGATAATCTTTAATGTCCCTTCCAACCCAAGCCAGTCTATAATGCTGTGATCTCTCTACTGAGTGGTTTGGGTGAGTGGATTGAGCCTCTCCCAACAAATCCTGGCCGCTGCTCCCCATGGGGCTGGTGAGTAATAGTTCAATAAAGTTAGAGTTCCTTGCAGTGCCATGTGTTTTAATGGTTCCACGTTTCCCAGCTGTCATTTCCACTCTCTCAAAGTCACTCCCAGGCTTGGAACAGAATTAATTATAATCTTCCTGTTAAGAGGGTAACAGTGCTGGCCAGACTCATTCAAATTCTACTGCTTCCACCCAAAAAGCTGCTTCCAACAGCCTCTAAAGAACAAAATGAGGAAGCTCTGGTTGTAGAATCTCCATCACCTGCTCACATACTGCTACAAACAAACACCAAGGTAGATTATGATGCCAGAACTGAGAATTGTACCATTCTATCAAAGCTGAATAAAATCAGTTTAGTGCTAGACATGTAAAAACCTTGGGAGAAATTATGAAGAAGATAAGGAATCAGAAATTTTAGGAGGGGGAAAAAAAAAAAAAAGGAAGATACCTTTAGCTGCAATGGAATAAAAATTGAAAATAAGTAAAAATGAAACCCTTCCTTTGATAAGGAAGTTTGAGCTAAGGAAATCATTGCTCTGACATGCCATCTTCACTGTTCCCTGCTGTCAAAACTTCAAAATTAAAAAAATTATTTCCCTTCATAAGGAGACAGAGAAATTACATTTTAGGTTTGTTTCCAATTATAACTCAAAATAATAGGTATGTCAGGCAAGGAGCTGCTTTAAGTTCTATTTTACTTCCTTGTTTTTCTACTTCACTCTTTTCTTTTACTTATGATCTCTGACTGCAGAGAACTCATGAAGGGGTGTAGGAGTACATATCTTGGACAGTCCATTTTGAATCCTAGAGAAACAATAATAAATTCTGTACTCTAAGAGATGAGTGAAACATCAATTTCTGTTACAAAGAGCAACAGAAATTCAGGGACAGCTGCTTCTGAGAAGTTCTGGTAATACCATGAAGTAAAGATTACTCAGTCTCCACACAAAAAATTGAATTGTGGTGAGTGGCTTGTGAAAGATTCAGAATGGTAATATAATCCTTTAAAAATTTGTCCCTGAAAAAACTCTTTCTTTTTTTATTTTTTTCAGTTTATGAAGACATTCAGAAAACTTTGTCTCCCCTTTTTAACTTTTAATGCTGAGACAATTGCTCCATTTTCCCTGTTTAAAGGTTTTCAGTCCTTTTGCCCCCTTCTTTTATGTTGTGTTATTAGTTGCACCAGGTTTTCACAGCCAGGTTTTGGTAGCAGGGGGCTACAGGAGTGGCTTGTGTGAAAAGCTGTGAGAGAGAGAAAAATTAGCCAACTTCAGAACCTGAGTGTCCACTATTGGTTAAGAAAGCAGGCATTTCCCTCTCTGGTTGGGGCAGGACCTGGGGTGGAAGGAAGCACCAACCATAGGACATTACTGCTCCTAGGGCAGTGGAGAGGCAGGTCTTCCCCCTTCTTAAACTGTATTTTCCCACCATGAAAGACATCAAATGGGTGTGTGTACACTATACCAGCATTTGTCTAGATGTTTAAAAAGTTCATCAGCATTTCTTTTTCCTCTCAATACTAGACAAGTAGATTGTGCTCCAGGAATTACTTTTTTCCTCTTTACATCTAGATTTCACTCTATTTTTGCATTTTTGCCACCACACTCTGGATTTCACAGTTATATGTCACTAAGCCTTTCCCTGTGAACTACTAAATCACCTGTTCTCCATGGCAACTTGCCTTATGGGATTGTCAATTAACTGGCCTCTGGGTTTATAGAGAACTGGCATGTATTATATTGCTTTCCTAGAGAAAACAGTATCTCCCAAGCCAGATTTTTGCCAGAAAAGGTTGCAAACCCTTCCACTTAATCTACTGCGCAGCCTCTCCAATATATTCATCTGGAGAAAAATTAAGTAAGGCACAAAAACTAAGCCACAGTACTGGCAAACTTTTCTTGCTCAAAAATCAAGGAAAAATTCCATACTTTATTATGTAATGCAGCTCATTGAGTTCTCAGCAAGGCACCAATCCAGACCTAGTTACCAGTTTCCTACACCCCTGTAGGTGTATTTTCCAAATTAAATGCTATGGTCCTTCTATGAGGTAGACTCCAACAAGAGAAAACAATGAGCCTCAGACCTTCATTAAAAGGTGTGCAGCTAAACACCACTTTTTCTTCCTCATCTCATAATGTGAGGCAGCTGTCTGGTGGAGAACGAAGAAGAAACTGGAATAAAAGATGCCAGACTGTTTGCTTCCACTCCAGCCACTCCTAAAGGACAGCTTTAATAGGCAAATGAAACAGTGAGTTTGAACACAAGCCTGGTTTTGTCTTTTGTTTTAAATGAATGATTTTAGTCATGTGTCAAGACAGTTCATAAAAGCTTTTCTATTTTGTAAAAGAACCCCATATAAAAAACATGAACATGAAAACATTCCCAAAATTTATCTTTGCTGGAGCTATCTTGATGCCATTTCTTCTCTAGCTGTTTTTCACAACCTTTGAGATTTGTCTTTTCTTGGTTGGGAAGTAAATCTTAGACCCACATTTGAATCAGATCCAGAAATGCTGTGGGAGTTCCAAATAGTGTGGTAATACCTGTTCAGATCCTGAAAATAGTCTGAAAAGCACATTTGTGAACATCAAACATTGTAAAATCCGTTATTCCAGGGCACTTCAACATTGATTAAAAGTCCTTTAATTGTGTCAACTGAATTTGATTATTCAGCAAAGTCCACTGGAATTTTCTTGGGAAAATTGCTATCATTGCCTGCACTTTCAGTGGTAGCATATAGATGCAAAATAATAATCTTTAATTAAAGTTGTGTTTGCATCTTCTGATCTAAAATACCACAGTCCATGAACTGTCATTTCATCATCCCACACTGTAGTTATAAAATTGTTTGGTTTTTATAGCAATTCCTGCAAGAGTTTTAAGACGTATCCTTTAATTTTTTTTTTTTTTTTTTTGAGTTGAGACTTACAGAACCTTATTTCAAAAAATATTTATTTAAAATATATGATCCTTTAATTTGTCCTTCTATTTCTGGTCAATATCTGCCTTCTTTCTACCCTCACACATTGTATGGTATTAATATTTCATTCAGCTTTTCTACCAGGAGTCATATTTACAGTATCTTAAATATGCTTCATTTTCGCTGCAGAATAAGGTATACTGCTCAGTAATTTACTGAGCATCCTGGTTGTCATCTTTTTCTTTTTTTTTTTTTCTGAGAGGCC
The DNA here is from genome assembly GCA_013400915.1 of Pardalotus punctatus. Lineage (NCBI taxonomy): Eukaryota > Metazoa > Chordata > Aves > Passeriformes > Pardalotidae > Pardalotus > Pardalotus punctatus. The sequence goes on along the minus strand of VZTX01019328.1, from coordinate 314,537 downwards.
CCTATATTTTTCTGTGTAACTCGGGGTGGTTGAATGGTTTACCTTGGCAGCTATTCAATACAAATGGCAGAACATACATATGTAATATGCATACATTATTTTAAATAACGCTATTTATTTCTCTTAGCCATCTTATACCATCACTGCCTTCTCTCACGCAAATAAATAGATAAATATATAAATAAAAGAATAGGATATATTACATGTGTTCACTAGAAAACAGCATTTTACAATACAATAACTGTGCTGTAGTAAAGCTGCAATTTCACCCATGTAATCCCACAAATTCTTATCTCACTCCTAAAATTTGATAGGAAAAATGCTAAGATGGCACATTAGGGAGCCCAAGAAACTTTGATTCTGATCTTGCAAACACTAACAGAGATGAATAAGCTCCACAACAGCGAAGTTGCCACAGCCCTTTGTGAAAAAGAATGTGAAACATCTTGTGTGTGAATGTTGGATGAGAACACAAAGGAGAAAAACAATGAGGACATGACTCTTCTAAAAAACTTCACAGAACCACAGAATCACAGAATCTGCTGAGCTAGAAGGGACCCACAAGGATCATCCAGTCCAGTTCCCAGTCCTGCACACAGGACCATCCCCAGGAGACACACCATGTGTCCAAGAGCACTGTCCAAATGCTTCTTGAGCTCTGTCAGGCTTGGTGCTGTGACCACTGACCTGGGGAGCCTGTTCCAGTGCCCAGCCACCCTCTGGGTGAAGAACCTTTTCCTGATATCCAACCTAAACCTCCCCTGACACAACTTCAGGCCATTCCCCTGGTTCTGTCACTCAGCACTACAGAGAAGAGATGAGTGCCTGCCCCTCCTCTTCCCCTCACCAGGAAAATGTAGACTGCAATGATGTCATCTCTTTCTGTTCATCCCATGAACAAATATTTGTCATAAAAATGGGATAGATCCTGGAACTCTGACTCCTGAAGCTGGATGGAAAAGGACAAACCAAAGGAAGGAATGCTGCAATGGGAAGCTCTGAGTGTAGCAGTGCAAATGCAGTCTGAGTTGTCACTTGGAAACCTGCACAAATATCAGAAATTTATTTTCTTTTCTACCAAAGGTGTGCAAACTCAATTACTTGTTAAGAAATAAAATAAATAAATAAAGGCCCTTAGTTTCCCGAAAAGTCTTGCTTTTACTTTGAGAAATTATTCTTGCAGTACATTTCAATAAAAAAATCTGGTTTTCTACAAAGTTTATTATATTCAAATTGAAACTAGGGTGGCATAATGAAATGCCCTCAAATGTCAGGTATCCAGGAGTGAGCTCACAGGCCTCCTTGAATGAATGTTGCAACAAAGCTGCTTGATCTGAGCTTATTACTTTTTGGACAATTGTGAGCCCTGTGGCTGCAACTTTTATACATCATAGGCTGCTATACTGACACTGTGGCTCAATGTGTGCTTTTATATGTGGATACATTAAATGCCAATATTTTATGAATTCACATACAAAAAGTATGAGCTTGTCTGTCCAGAGAGACTTCCTGCAGGAAGCAGAGTGGCACTGTGACCTATGTCACATTCACAGAGCAAGCATGATCAGTTTCTCACTACCAATTAGCTTTTCGGTACAAAACTTGCTTTATCCCAGAGCCCCAGACAGAGACTATATGAATGTTAACACCTGAATGGATTCTGTCAACTTTTTATTATAACTTATAACCTTTGCACTAACATTTAGTAGTACATTTTGAGTACAAAATCCAAGAACTAATCTTCAAAGTGCACTTAAATTAATACTGAATTTTAAATGCTCTTTAACCACCAGCTAGTCAGAAAACCAGTGTTGCTACTGCTATACTTAAGCAGCTTAAAAAAGCTGGAGTTTAAGGTCAGAAATAACTATTGAGCAAAGCGTGCTTTCTGGATTCAAGTGCTAAACATTAAGTATGGCGTGGATCTCACGGTGCACATGACCAGCCCTGTGAAAAGAATCCATCCCCACCTGTAGGCATTGTCCTTTTCCATAAGAGCCACTACAGGACATGCACCCACTGCAAGTACTTTTAATCACAGTGTGGGTCTTTGAAAATGCTCACAAAGGGTGGGGAACATCCTTCTCTGCTTTGAGTGTTGGAGGCCAATATGGACCTACACATGCAATAAAATTTTTAAGGGTAGGTGGAAGCAAGCATCTGATTTATTAAGTTATTTAGTTAGGGACTATTCTGTACAAAAGGAATGGAAAAGCAACAAGGAAATTGACAGATGAAAAGGAAAAGGAAAGTGGCCATAATGAAGACCAGACTTCTTTGGCCAGTAATTTGTGGCCATTAAGGGAATTGCTCAGGCACAGCCTTGGGGAGCATCACTTGAGCTGTGTAACTAATAAGGAGGGAAAGCATTATAATTGCTGAGCATTGGGGAATAGTTCAGGAGACTTCTGTGAATCTTCTGACCCTTTTGGAAGGGTCTTGTGGCATTACGTAAAATATTGTGGAATGTTTAGGAGAATGGCCAAAGGAAGGGTCATGTTGCACCATGGACCCACAAGAGAAAGGAGAAGAGAGAGGAAAAGGGATGGTCATACATAAGCAGCCACACAGCCATGGCTGGGTATAGTCACCATAGGGGTTTATGCTTGCAAAGGGGTAAGGAGAGGGGAGAACACATATTTCTCCACTGAAATTCAGCCCTGACTCAGTAACTGGTAAGAAGATGGGAACATGAGCAACTAAGGAGGGTTTGTCAGGCAGCACAAGACACCTCATTTCTGTAGAGGCATAGTTTTATACATGGGAAAATGTGATATGCCAGACTGCAGAGTGGGGGATGACCTTGTTCACACCATGTGAAAACTGACAGCAAAAGCCCCACACTCTTCCTTGTCCACGGAAAGAAAAGACAACATTTTCCATTGCTGCATATTTGGCACCATTTAGAAGGAAATTCTCAGCAGACAAATTGCTAAATAAACATCTAATAAAACAAAACATCTTTGCCTATACTGTTCCTATGAAAATATTTATTCTGAATGAATGTTCTTTTAATCAAAAAAAATAAAGCTGTTAAATCTTCCTGCACAAGTTGTCACAAAAGCAGCACAAATCCTTTGTCAACAGTTTTCATTAGCATAGAAAGTCAGTACAGCAAGAACCATAACTTTATCCATCTGGTGCTGGAAAAAATATAAAGACATATATATATTCCAAAAAATCAGCTGACTTTCGTACTCCCCACAGTTTTAATTTTCAGACTGTTGCTTTGAACACTACCATGCATGAGGATACAGCCTTCCCAGTAAAAAAAAAAAGAAATATCATGCCTTTTGTGTACATTTTTCTGTTCTTTACCTTACTGTGTCTGCAGAAAATATCAAAAGTAAGAGTGAAACTGGGCTTCCGCAGTTAGGGCAGAAACATCACTAGCTTTAGGCTGCTAAATTTGAACAATGAAAGACCACCAATGTGTTTGAAAACTCTGTCCTGCTATGGGGGATGTCAGAAGGTCAACATCAACCTGAGCCATGCATGGTTATAAAGCACTCTTCTTCCTCTCATGGAGATTGCAAAGGGTTTGTCAACCTCAGGTAGTCTTCAGCTCAGAATCACAGAATCACTGAGACTGGAAGGAAACCCTGGAGTCTGAGCAGTCCAACAGCACTGCTCAGAGCAGAGAGCCAGCTAGAGCAGGTTGTTCAGGACTTTGTCCAGGCCATTTATGGGTATCTATTACCATGGAGACCTCAGTCTCTCAGGGTAACCTTTGCTGGTTTTGACCATCCTTAAGGTAAAAGTCTCTTTCTTAAGTTAAAATGGAATTTTCAGTATTTCCAGGCACTTCCATTGACTCCTAGCCTCTCAGTGGATACCACTGAGAAGTGCCCAGCTTCATTTTCTTAAGACCCCCCACCATTCATGTACTTATACACATTTGTTGATAAGATCCCTTTGAGCCTTCCATTCTTCAGGATGAACAGTGCCCATCTTCTCAGCCTCTCCTCAGACATCAGACACTCCAAGTCCTTCATTGTTCAGCCCTTTGCTGGATACTCTGCATTATGCTCATGTCTCTCTTCCACTGAGAGCTCAAACCTGGACCCAGCAGTTCAGATATGTCCCATTGGTTCTGAGTAGATGGAAAGAATCACCTCATTTGACCTGCTAGCATTGTTTCTCCTCACTTTCCACTTATTTATCCCATACTTCGCAAGTTTGTCTGTATGGATGTTACAGAAAACCCTGTTGAAAGCCATGCTTGAGATAAACAACATCCACTGCTCTGCCTTCATCCACCAGTCAGAAATCTCTTTGTAGAAGGCTGTGAGGCTGTTTAAACATAATTTCCCCTTTGTAAATCCCCACTGATTTCTCTCAGCTGCCTGCTTCCTACTGAGCAGCCTGGTCTAGTGGAAGGCATCCCTGTCTGTGGCAAGAGAGTTGCAATGAGATGATCTGTAGGGCCCCTTTCAACACAAACCATTCTACAATTCTATGATATGTTTGGAAATGGCCTCCAGGAGGATTTGGCCCGTACAGACCCTTTAAATGGTGGGTTAGCTCAGAATGTTTTAGCCAAACAACCTAGGAAGAGCGGGCAACCTAAGCCCAGCTGTACAAGAGTTTTCTAGAGGAGTAAATTAGACTGTTCATGGAATGTGGTGGCATGTTTGTTTTCTTTTTAAATTTTTGAATGATTAAGACATTTCAGCTATTCTTACACAGATAAGTGGGGGAGAAAATATCCTTTCAATATTCATTTCTTGGAGATTTAGTGAAGGCTATTGAAGCTTTTGAAATGACACAAATATGTTCTGATAAGTTCTGGTTGCCTCTAACATAAATGAAGTCCTTTTGCTATGTGCGTAAGATTTACAGATCATGAAAGTTGATCCTGGACTTTGGCTGTTTCAATATCCTTGTACACAGCAATGAGAATAAGTTTGTCAGAGAAGGACTTTTTAGTGCAGGAACTGAAGAAGGAGGGGAAAAAAAAGGGAAAAAAAAAAGAAAAATATCAAGAAAAAAGAAAAATATAAAGGAAAAGGAAAAAGGAAAAAGAAAAAGAAAAAAGAAAAAAGAAGAAAAAGGAAAAAAAGAAAAAGAAAAATAGGAAAACCAAAGAGCTGTAGATGTTTTTACATGAAAATTTTTGTGTCCACCCTTCTGCTACTGACTGTTGACTTTATTTTGATTGTCCAAAAGTAGATGCCCAATGATATTTGAGATGCCTTGGGCATGCCTGCTTACACTGATGTGGTAAATGAAGACTCTTTCAAATTAAATAAAAAGTAGAAGTCATGGCTGTAGTGAGTCTTTTTGCAGGGCTATTGCAGCTCTAATTTTGCCCGATTTGCCTGAAATTCTGTGTCTTCTCTCCTTGTTTAGCAGTCAGTCAGGTTCTAAAGATTGTTTCTGTGTCTCATTTAACACCAGTCCTAAAGATGATAAAATCTAATTTGTTAGGAATAGAAAATCTCAGCTAAATAACAGAAAATCATACATCCATTTCAAAACACTCAACTCAGGTACCTCCATGTGTTCTTCTGTATTTAGAAATTTATATGGAAACGTTGCATTTAAGGGCTGATGGAGATTAATTATTTGTGTGCTCAGCAAGCCCATGAAGAGGAATAAAAAATAATTAAATAAGAACATGAATAAAATGCATGATGTAAGTCATAGGTATTGATGTTTAACAGCTGGGTGTTCACTCAAGCATTTCAGTTATTCAGAGCCACTATAGTGAATATATTTCTTTCCCTCCTCTGCATCTCAGCAATGGAATGGGAATTTAACTTCTGTGGAGAATTAGAGATGTGTCATTGAAAGGTTTTGGAAAGCAGAAGATACAGAAACACATCTTCATTTTAGAAAATTCTTGGGTGAGCTGAAAGATGAAAATTATGGAGGCTCAGAAATCATTTTAAATTAGCTCTAATGTTCTTTAATACTGAAGGCTATATAATCCATCTGATGGATTTTGGGGGCAGAGCTAATCTTCGGTATCAAACAGTTCAGCAAGGAAATTTCTTCCCAGTTTCTATTTGCTCAAATTCCTCTTCTGCAGAACTTTTACAAGTATCTTGGTTTGTTGTGCTCTGGGGACCATCTTTTTCTCAGATCCTGTGCTAGGAGAAATGCTATGATAAGAGGAATACAGAGAGCTGCCACCTGGGTTCACCTTTGGCAGCAAGACTGCCATGGTACAGCACCTCTCTCCTTTCCTTCTCAGGAAGGGGTGGTGGTCCAGAAAGGTCCAGCACCAGGAACTGCAGCCCAGAAAAGATGCTGCAGCATGGTGGTGGTGGGGAAGCACAAGCCAAGGGGCAAGAATCAAACAGGAAAGGAGGATCTAACACAAACAGATCAAGAAATAAATTTCATGCAGTCTTCTTCCCATTCTTTCCTTTTTCTGTCTTGCAGGCCCTTAATTTTTAAGCTCTTGTTTCTAAAGAGCAAGACTCTTCATAAATTTTCCCTCCATACTCTCTAAAGTACAGAAAAAATATTTTCTTGGCCAACTTTTCCATACTTTAAATCTTGATTTCCTTTGTTCAACTTCTCTTTCTTTTCTTCCTCAGTATATTTTTCCTGGAACTCTTAAACAAGTATCATCCTAGCCAGCCTTTGCTACTATTTTAGTGCTCAAATATTCTAAGTGAATCACCTTTTCCATGTAATTCCACTTGTAGCAGGAAATAAGACTATGTCATAATAACATGAAATAGTTCTGATATTTGTGAAGTGAAGCATCTTTTCTTGTCTGCTTTGTGTTCCCGGATGTGTGCTGTACTTTTATTTTACATTTTTACCAGTAAGCTTAGCAAACACTTCTAAAAAGTGTGGTCTCCAGAGGTTAAGCTGATGTGATTGGTTGACAAAACATATAAATGAGGAGTCATCTTTTAAAATTTAATTCAAGATAAAAAACCTTTCTTGCCACTTTCATATCACACCAGTCTTTCTATGTGTATGTCACCATAGTCCAGTTCTGTTCAAGAGAAACAGGAAAAAGCACTGCCCTGCTCTCTCAGTGGGGTAGAACTAAATTATAGAGATTAAAATGAGCCCACCCATGTTGGTAACAATTACACGTGCTTAAGCTTATAAACTCATGGTGATCTCTTTTCCTTCAGGCTAGAGGCAAAGAGGTCTTTTTGGATCAGCATGGGGGTCTTGTCTCCCGGGACAGGAGGAAACGTGACAAAAGTTCCCTCTTAGGTAGAGAGCAATGTTCCTCAATGGGATACTTCATTTCCTTGGGGAGCTTCTTCCCCTCAACAATTCTACACAATATTTAGAGAGACTATTTGATCATTCTGAACCAGGGAAAAGAAATACCTCTTGCAGTCTCTGTACTGTCTGCTCAGGAGTACATCAAAGTTGGGAAGGAGAGGCTGTTTTCTAAAGGTTGATGTCACTTGCATCTGCTTGTTCATTAACACTGTAAATCTCAGAGAAATTTTTTCTGCTTCATCTAGCCAGCCGAGCTACTAGAACTCATGCCAAGAAACATCTTGGATTCTGCAGTTTGTATAATTCAATCAGATGGCTGTTAGCAGTTGAAATACAATCAAATGCAGTGTTTTAGATGGAAAAATGATACAGAAATTTTAAAAACTGACTGATTTCTCCCCATTCTCTTTAGTATATATACCAGGCTAGGTTGTTCCTACTTATAAACAGTCATTGTCCGTCTCCCTTTGAAGAGCATGGCTGCTGTAGAGGAAAGCACTGGCCATTCTGGCTGAGGACTCTTAGGTGGGTCATGAAATAAATACTTCTAAAGGCTTAAACAGCTGCTTAACAATTTTTTTCTACTTACTATACGAACACACTTTGATGCAAGCCCTGCAGCATGTTGGTCCACAGCCAGATATACCTTTAATAAGCGATGTGTGGGCTCAATCTGTCTATCAGCAGAGCTCTGATTCACCACCCTGGGAAGAGGTGGTGTCACAGCCAAAGTGTCACAGTATCTAAAGTTTTGGATTTATGCCAGAAACAGTGCTGATAATACCGGGATTTTTTTTATTGTTGAGTAGTGCTGCTCCTCACCCCATCCCACCAGCCAGTAGGCGGGGGACAGCTGACCCCAACTGACCAAAGGGATGCTCTATACCCTATGGAATCATGTTCAGCATCTAAACGAGGGCGAAAGTCACTCAGGGACTATCTGGGCATCAGTTGCTTGATGATGAGCAATTGTTTTTAATTTGCCTCACTTGTCCTTCATTGGATTTTTTTATCTTTTGTTGTTGTGGTTATTTTAAAATTTTATTACTATTATTGTTATTATGCATAACTATAATAACTATTGGTGGGTTTTTTAAATTTCAATTATTAAATCCTTCTTATCTCAACCCACAAGTTTTGTCCCTTTTACCTTTTCCATCCTCTTTCCCCCATCATGCTGGAGGGACTGAGCAAGCAGCTGTGTGCTGCTAAGTTGCCTGCTGGAGTTAAACCATGACAACCATTAAAAAAAAAAAAAAAAAAAGGGTGAGGGAAGGGAAAAAGATGTATCTGACATGAGCTCATTATGTACAAAAATTTCTATGGTATTGCAAACATCTTTTTATTCAGTCAGAGAAAAGGTAGTATTTTCATCAGTTTGCTGATCATTGCTTTAATGCTTTTGTGCTTAACCTAGGAATTTCTTTTCCAAACTGCTTTGCTGGCAAAATAAATGCCACTAAGAAATGATAAGACAGTTTAAAGAAATTTTTTTCATAGGGCACATTGCTGATTGCTGTTATGTTATTCTCATATGGTCAGGCACCAAGTCTTAAGAAAGAAGAATTTTAATTAAGCAGGAGAGTGTACTTATTGCCTGCTAGAGACAAACCTGACAGAAAGGTTTGTTATTGAATCTGGAGCCATCTTTCATGCAGAGAGGTCCTTTTAAACCTGTACAGTAATTGAGAGATGCTCAGGTGCAATGCTGAGAGAAAATGTCATGAAAAAGATTTTCAGGGAAGACTCAGCCCTACTTCTGATCAGTAATTCAGACAGAGTTTCTCATACAAACAGAAATATAATCGTGCTGCTGAAAGGAGTGATGTGCTGGTATAGACCTTGACATCTGATTCAGTGGTAGAGTACACAGACCTCACCCAAGACTCTGGTAGGCACTGTACAGGCTCACTGATAGATCCATTCTCTGCCACACCCTGCTCACATTTTTTACCTCTGCAGATTGCTTTTCTGAGCATACCAATTTAAATCCATTGCTGTATTTTATTTTTAAATTAAAATCACATATTATAGCTTTGCTATGGCTGTTTTAATACACCACAGAGAGTGGAAATTTGTTTGAATGCCTTTCATTTTGTTAATGCAGAAGCCAGCTTCCCTTCCTTCTTTGCCTGCTGTGACAGGGAAGCTATAGCAATAGGATGAACAGCATCTCTCTGCATTATGTATGTGCACACAGGGGCAGTAGAAGCCCTTGAGCAGTGCTTACTGCCTAGCAAGCAGTTACTCACTTTTAAAACACTGTCATGACAGAGAGACAGGCCAAAAGGCTAATTGTTCAGTGTCCAGTGCACTTTTGCACATGAGTTTTATGCAAACATCCCCAAACAAGTAATACTATCTCATAACGAGAGTGTAGTAGGAATACTTTCAGCTCTTGCAATGAAGAATGGAATAACTTTAGCACTGGTTCTTCAACTCTTGCATTTTAACTGTGGTATAATGTTATTTAACAACCACCTTTTAAGTGATATCGCAGATGTTATCATGAGGAAAAGGATACATAACCACATAACTAGTGTGATGAGATAAAAAAGATCATATCTTCTTACAAGGAAGAAATATAAATATAGAAGGCTGTTCAAATTAATTATTGCATTTGAGTGTTCACTGTGTTCTACAAAAAAAAATTGCTGTAAACTTCCAGTCTTCAAATTTTGCACATACTTTAACTGTTTGAAATATGTAAAAGCACACGTAGAATAAGTTTTAAGTTACAATTTGCAATAAAATCAACTTCTTCTAGCTAGGCATTGAGCTCCTGAAGCTGGTTCCAGTATGAAGGATATTTCACTCAATTCCTGTTAAATTTTATTTGTGCTTAACTGGAAAGAATAAAAGCAGAATGCAGTTTTTTCACAGCGTAAACTTCATGCATGCTGGAATTTAACAGTTTAAAGACAGAGCTGAGTGTATCTTCAGGAATATAATCTGATATCCTCTGTCTGCTGAGCTCACTGCCAATGACAGAAACAGCAGACCTTTTGAAATAAGTCGGTTCTGAAAAAATATGAAAACACAGTATAGTTCTTTTGTGATATGTTTATAGAAATCCTCTGTGAGTTTTCCTTGTGTTCACATCCGTCTTTTTTGGCTGGTTATCAGAAACAACTATCATTACATAGTAGAGAAATTATAGCAGGGCCTCATATGATAAGTAAAACATAATGGGTATTGAACAACATTCCCCAGTAATCTTATTAGTACACAAAACCCTTTCTGTTCCCTGTTCATCACTCCTTTGGAAAAGACCAAGTCATAAATTCTGATTTAAGAATAGAATCATTTAGAATGGAAAACACTTTTTTTCTCTTTTTAATGTCATGGAGTCCAATCATTAACCCAGCATTGTCAAATACACCACTAAACAATGTCCCTAGGTGCAACAGTTTCTACATGTCTTTGAAATACCTCCAGGGATACCTCCAGGACTCAATATTTTCCTAATATCTAACCTAACTCCCTCACACATCAACAGAACTTCAGGCCATTCCCTTGGGTCCTGTCCTTGGTCACCACAGAGAAAAGATCAGTGCCTGCCCCTCCTCTTCCCCTCACAAGGAAGTTGTAACTGCAGTGAGGTCTCCCCTCAGTCTCCTCCAGGCTGAACAGACCAAGTGCCCTCAGCTGCTCCTCACACGGCTTCCCCTCAAGGATCTTCACCATCTTTGTTGCCCTCCTTTGGACACTCTCTAACAGTTTAATGTCTTTCTTACATTGTGGTGCCCAAAACTGCCCCCAGCACTCGAGGTGAGGCCACTCCAGGTCAGACCAGAGCAGAGCAGGACAATCCCCTCCCTTGCCCAGCTGGCGATGCTGTGCCTGATGCCCCCCAGGACAGGGTTGGCCCTCCTGGCTGCCAGGGCACTGCTGGCTCATGTTCAACTTGTCATTGACCAGGACCCATTCCTGCATTTGTCTTTGTTGAAGTTCATGTGGTTGGTGATTGCCCAGCCCTCTCATTTGTGGAGGTCTCCCTACAGGACCTCCCTGCCCTGGAGGGAGTCAGCAGCTCCTCCCAGTTTTGTATCATCTGTGAACTTGCTCAGTATCCCATCCCTTCCTGCCTCCAAGTAATTTATGAAGCTGTCCAAGAGCACAGGGCCAAGAATAGAGACCTGTGGGACCTCACTAGTGACGGGTCACCAGTCTCACATCCTCCAATTCACTGTAACCCTTTGTGCCTGACCGTGACCCAGTTTCTCACCCATCCCATGATGTGTTTATCCAGTTGTGTCCTGGATATTTTGTCCAGAAGGATCCTGTGGGAGTCAGTATCAAAAGCTTTACTGAAATCCAAAATGATTACATCAACTGGCTTCCTTTGATCAACTCATGGTTAGCCACAATTACTTTTCTGCTATCTAAATTCCAGTGTAGCATGAAAAATAGGAAGTTTGAGCTGAAACTCAGACTTCACAGGACACTTCTTGACATCCCTATAATGGTAAAAAGTTTTTGTAAATGGTTCCACATTAAGAATACAGATGTATCATGACTAAGTAATGTCTCAGTAATAGTAGATTAAGCATTCCATAATTTAATGGAATTAATCAATGAAAAATTTGGTTCATTTGTGAAAGAAAACCTCTCCTGGGAAATTGGCTTATAACTGTCACCCCATAATACTAATTTCATTTTCTTTTCTTTCCAAATTAGATGCAAGAGACACATTTCTTGAGGTACAAATTAAAGTGTTTCAACCACTAGCAAATCTATCCCACCTATGTTGGAAAATATGTTCAACTGTTGAGAAATTGTCTAGGCATTCTAGATTTTCTCATCATACTGTATATAATGAAAAAAATATGCCTGAAATTTCACTGAATTTATCAATAAACTTGATTGCCTTACTGTGACATTCTTTAAACAAACACTGCCAATGAACACTGAGCTTTATGAGCAAAACCCAATAATCACCCAAAAAACACCCTTTGTGTTGATCTAATAATTATTATTTTTCTCACAAAATAATTTGAAAAGCCTTCAATTAAGATGGGTGAAAGAAGAGAAAATGTTTAAAATAAGGGAAGGCTTAAATATATGAAAAAGAAGGATACCTGAGAAAAAGTGTTAGTTCAAACTATTCAGCTTACAGAGCATAATTATGTATTTCACTGTGGTATCTCATTTATATGCTGCTGTATGCACTCTTGATGTCAAAACAGAAAAAAATAAGCTCTCAAATATTCATACAACTGCCTTCCAGTAGGGCAAATGCAATTACACATGTATTTGCAACCTCTGGCTATAAGGAATAACAGTAATGATTGGATTTTAAATTCCCCCCAACCATGCCTAAGAAGCATAAAGACCTCCTTTTTATAATGTTGTAAAAGATCGGCTAAAATTCAGTCCAAAGAAAACCTCAGAACTTTATTCTGAGGAAGAAGTGGGGGCTCTGAGCACTGAAAACAGAAGACAATATATTAAAACAAAATCTCACAATGAAAGAGGAAATTGAAGTGAATTGAAAGTCTAATGTCCTTGGGTAAAATGCAACATGCTTTATAACTGCAAGTGAAATGTCCATGCTGCACTCTGCCTGCTCTGATAAATATCACTCAGCTTATGTCTTTGCAATAGCTGGAGAGAACATTAAAACAAGAAGGTCCTGGGAGAATTTTGAAAGTATTATTTTTCTTTTATAAGTTTTGAAGTAATAAATTTTTATTTATTTAGTTACCCACAGATGAAGCAAAGATTCAGTTTGGGTTTGTTTTTTGGGTTTTTTCTTTTTTAAGGCAAAGAAATATTCTTGGTCTGCCATAAAGAACATGTAAGACTACTGTGGGTATTTTGCAAGCCCATCCTTTCTCTAGGATAGTAAAGGATGCAGGAGATTTCTTAAGGAAAGAGGATAGGGCTGAAGATAAAGTCTTGTGGTGAAATGTCTAGGCTGATTTTTTACCAAGATATGGTGTTGGTATGCAAAAATATAGAGACGTTGATAGTCCACTGATATGGACTAAGGGCAAGAAGTTTGAGGAGCTGTCCTCCAGGACAAATTATCTGGCACTTTAATGAAAGAGCTCTGCTTCTCCATAGGTCAGCTGAGACACCACAGGACATTCTGTGGCTGACAAAAGAGAACAGGAGAACAGTACCTCAGGTCCAAATTGCTGAGAAGCAGTGTCATGGGCTTTAGTTGCAACAAAAAAAAAAAATACTGGGATATTTTAGAGACACAGCTTTCTACAAATGGCTCATTAGGACAAGGCTTTTTGTCCTCCCTGCTCCAGAATGTCAAGCTGAGGTATTAATTAGCAGAAAGTCTTTAAGTTAGATGATTATTTTTCCAGGAACAATTGGGAAAAGTTAGGTCCCTAATGTCAGTGTATCACAGAGTCTTTGTTGTGCAGGCTTCAGATGGAGACTTTAACTCTTACGAAGTGTGAGGATTTATGTTAATTAATTTGAAGAAAAGGCCAAGTTCATGTTAATAACCAAATTGAACCAATTTGGTTATTAATTGAACCAATTAATAACCAATTGAACTGTGAACTCTGCACAAAGGTTGATGGAAACGATTATGATTATACACAATTTTAATGTAGGAACTATCAGCTACATCGTGGTTTTGCAGGTCTTCAGCAGCGTTTCCTCAAGACCTGAATTTTACAGAGATGGAAGAGCCTGAGAGGACTTTTGTAAACTGCAAAAATTCTGTATCAGAAAATCTGAGGAACACCTCTTCTGGGAAATCAGATCAGAAGATTTTTTTATATAGTCAGGTCACCACCACAATATTTATTCTACTACACTCATAAAACCCCTTGTCTTTAAAACATGCATATATGCATAAGCAATATGCCATGTCCTCTACAGCTCTTGTCACAGGCCAGCATATTCAGGAACCTGGAGCATTCTAAATTGTCTAAATTTTAACTAGATAAATATAAAGTTTTCTCGCTTTGGAAAACTGGGGAGAAAGGGAAGGGAGTATCTATTATTGTGTGAAAAGGCAATTTCCTTTGCCAGTAATCTTTGGAAACCTCACTCTTATTATTTGTGATGTTTGTGTTTCAATAAGGTCTTTATCTTTCCCCTTACAGCTCTTATACGGATGGAAATGTTTATTTTCCCATTAAATTGCCTATTTCTACCAACAGTATCTATAATTCAAACTGATTTCCTTTGCACAGTTAGTTTTGTTAAAACCCCAGGAAAACAGATGCTCCTTCAAATGTAGAAAAGCAGAATAAAATATTTTGAAAAACTAACTGGTCCCTTTGACAGTAGTGCAATGTTTGCCAAACTTCAATAATAAGTAAAAGGACCCTGGTGATACCTGGCAGGAAAAGCTCCCACAAAGCCCACAGACTTCTCCTGGATTGGGCTCAACACAATATTAAGGACATGCAGATCAATGGGAACTTTATGGACAGAAAGGCTCCTAGACTTCAGAGGCAAACAGGACCAGGATAGCCAGGTGTGCCTATTGGTTGTCCCTCTCTCTGTGCCTTCCTTCAGAGGCACTGCACCACGGGTGGGGATTTTTCCCATCCATGCCTTCTACCTCTCTTCTACCCAAAAGCTCACTGAGGGCATCAAACAAGCAGATTCAAGAGCAAGAAATCCAGTGGTCTGAAGTTCGTGCCAGGCACTTTTCCAGGACAACTGTTCCTGATGAGGCACATACCCACTTTGCCTTCAATGATGCCCTAAAAACCACTTGGTCCTTTCTTTTCTGTAGATTATGGGGAAGAGACTCTCATAATATCTCCCCTAGCCTTCACCTCCATGCCCTAGAAAAATAGAGGATAGGAAGACAAAGAGCTTTATTGCTTATTCTCTTTTAAGGGAATATAAAAATCCTGTGTAGAGGAGTGAACTGTGAACAAAGAGCAGGGAGAATTAAGCTGGGAGAACTCAATTGTTTGATGCTAATTTTAATACAGCCATAAGGATCTAGAGGGGAGAGCATAGGGAAAGGCAGAGGGGGAGAAAATGGAAGAGACAAGGAAGAAGCAGAAAGGGACCATATATAATACAGAGTTTTGAAACAAAACAAAACAAAATAAAACAAATAACCAAACAAAGCAAATATTTTAAAAAGAGAGGAAATTATATAATGGAAAAGGAAATGCACACCCAATTTTTTTTTTTTTTTTAATTGAAAATATGGAATAAAGTATCTACTTTGAATATACTATGGAAAGAAAGAAGGAAAAACTGAGCAGGGCAGGGAAATCACTTTACTACCACAGCATGCATACCTTAAAAATAAGTGTTGAAATGTTCTGCAGCTGTCACACCACATGGGTGGCGGGTTAAGCTCTTCATGGACTTTCATATATTTGACTGCTCTTTGGCTCATTCACTGTGTAATTTTACTTGGAAGATACCACATTGTTGAACATTTATAGAGAAAAGCCAATCTTTCCCTGACAGCAAGTCAGATATTACACCCAAACCTATCTGACATTTGGCTATTCTCTCCAAAATATAACTTACCAATGATTTATTGCCTTTTTCCCATTAAATTTTGATAGATATGTTTGCAAATACCCACCGATGGAGGTCAGCTGTAATGTTAGAAACAAGGGTGCAGAATATTGTTCCTACTAATAAAAGCAGACATTTTGGAGAAAACTAAAAGCAAGAGCTGAAAATCAGCAGAAGAAATAGTTGAACTGCAACTAAATCCCAAATTGAGAGGAAAATAGTCCCATTATTCCTGGCTAAAAGTTCTTTGTTTTGAATATAATAAGTTTCGAAGGAGTAAGGGTTTAGGCTCAATGATAAACCTGATAATCTTCAATTGCAGTGAATCTAGGTAATGAGCAAGAGGGTGAAGCCCAAGACACCACTACTCTATAATTCTCCTCCTGAGTGACAGAAAGACTGATTCACTGGCTTAAAGCTGTCAAGAAGAAAGTGATGGATCTAGGCTTATGTCCAATACCTCCTTAATACCCCAAGTGGAGCGGGAAAGCTACATTTGCTGTCATTGAGGAATTTCCTGCCTTTGTGGGAGGCTGTTACCCTGAGAGGAAGACCTACTCCATGTAATGGCAGATGAAAAAAGAGGTAAAAGCCAGGGGAATATTAGTCTCCAACACTGAAAGTACAGCAGTATGTGAAGAAAAGTTCAGGCAGTTCTTCTTACAATGTTTCACATGTGGAAAGAATAATTATTGTAAATGTGCTATAAACATGGACCACAGGCCAGTAGCTTAAGCGCTGTCTAATTGTGCATGAGCTCCTTCATCCCAAAACAGATGGGGTCACAGTGTGTGTTAGGCTGTTCTCTGAAGTCCATTTCCGCACTACATTTTTCTCATCTCCTAACACTGTTCCTGGGCTAGTCTGGTACTACAACACTCAACACCAAGGCTAAATCCAAAAGGGATTGTACATATGTAGGACAGGGTTTGCACACCTGGAAACTTTCTGTTGCTTATGCATTTTGTGACCCTGAAATTTCCTGAGTACCAGAAAGTCCTGCTGTCGGGCATACACAGAAATGTTCCAGTGTGGGAACAGCTGAGATTGTTGCAGCCCAGAGCAGACAGAACTTACTTTCACTGCCTTGATTTAGCAGGAAGTTCCAGGGGATGCCTGCAGACCTGTGATCCCCACAAAATCCAAGTCCTTCAAATATGCATTTTTTCTATTTCCCCGCTGAGTGTTCTAACCACTAGTTACATTCTCTTTTCACTTGCTCATGCCTGGAAGGAAAGGCTGCAGGCACCAATAATTAGGAGAGGGATCTGGGACTGCAGGAAATGCTTTCTGAGGTTCTTACCTGAGGAATCAAATTTAAGATACATACATAGGATTTGCACTTTCTTCCAGGTAATATGTTTATTATGCCTGCTTGCAACATCTAAAAATACAGCAAGGCAGTGCCTAACTTGTGACTATGTGTGTTCCATTTTCTCTTCTGCATGCCCCTTACACTGTTCAATACATTAAGCTGTTCCTCTGGGCCATTAATGACATGGGAAAATGTGAAACCATGAAGATAATGCATTAAGTGCCTAATTGCTGAGAAAGTAAGAAAGATAAAGAATTGATGGGCAGAGTAGAGGAAGGCTGAAATCTAATTAGTCCCTCTTCCAAGACAGCAACATATTTCTTTACAACCAGATCACGTTCCAGGAGTTATGTTCAACAGTTGTACTAATCTGCTCTCTGGAGAGGATCCCAATGGCAGCTCCTCTACAGCAGCTCACAGCCAGAGACCATACCTCACACAACTAACTGCTAATCCTCCTCCAGTGTTTGGTGCTCAACACAGGACTCCGTAGAAGAAATCACTGTTGACCAATGTGGTGGTTTTACTTGGCCCAGTTTTTGCTAGTGGGTAGGGAGGGGCACAAAGATGGCTCCTATGTGAAGGTTCTGGACATTTTTCACCCTGTCCAGCAGAGCCACTCTCTGATGGCTCTGAAGATGATGGACATGCTGCTGGCCAAACCTGCGCCAAGTAGAAATGTTAGTTACGCCTCTGTGAAAACATATTTAAGAAGAAATCAAGACAATGGGTGCACGCACTTCTTTGTAGCCAGAGGAGGAGGAGGAGGAAAAAATATGTGAGGGAAAACAACATGGAGACACCAAGGTCAGTGGAGAAGGTGGGGGAGGAGGTGCTCCAGGCGCCGGAGCTGAAAACCCTGTGCTGGCCGTGGTGAAGACCATGGGGAAGCAGGTGGTCCCCCTGCAGCCCATGGAGTCCAGGGGGGTGCAGAGATCCACCCACAGCCCGTGGGGAGGTGCCCACACCAGAGGAGCAGGGGGATGCCTGGA
>VZTX01019328.1:276219-296278 GCA_013400915.1 Pardalotus punctatus | reverse complement strand
AAATGGTGTCTTAAGAGCTTATTTTTACCTCTCATTTATCCTCCGACTCTGTTAGGTTAATAAATCACTTTGCAACTTAAGTTTCTCACCTGTTTGCTCATGTTTTTGTGCGTCCCCTCCCCATCACTGCCTCATCTCAACTCATGAGTCGAGTGTGTTTGTGTTAGTTTGAGTCCTCTCCTCTGCGTAAATGCAGCAGGAGAGAGCATAGAAAACAGACGTCGTAGGTCCCTGGCATTTGGCCAGGGTCAAACCACGACACCAATTTTACTTATAAGTTGCCAGAAAGGTACAAGACACAGGTCTTGTCCAACTACACATTACTCCCCCAAAAAAAAAAAAAAAAAACCCCAAAAAAAAAACCCCAAAAAAAACCCAACCAACAACAAACATGCTGTCCTGCTTACTCTCATAAACATTTAAAAAAAACCCAAACCAATAATTTCTTGCTTTTTATTTATTATTTGATTATTTTTAAATTCTGAAAGGGCATCTATTAAGTTCATTTTGGGGAGGGGATTCATTTTTGGTTCTGTTCTTAGCCAATGGAAACTTTAGGGCAAGAAAAGCAATATTTTCTGGGAATTTTTGTCTTTCTTCAAACTTTCATAATGACCATCAGTTTTATCATTCTGTGTTTTAGTTTCCAGAGAAGGATAAATATTATCAGACTTACAAACCAATTTGGAGACTCAGCAGCTCTGCTTACTGGGACAGGGCATTTACTGTCAGGAGCAGGACTCACACAAATGCATTTGTGTATCAAGCAGAAGTGAAACTCTCCTGAAAGACCTATACTGTTACTCACCTCCTGCCCATGGGTTTCACACCTTGAGATGAGAGTCCTGCAAAAGAATGAGCTCAGACTGATGAAGATTCAGCCAGGAAAAGAAAACCCATGTTGATTTCTTGTGTTATTCAAAAGAATGACTGAACTTCCAGCACATTTTCACAACAATTTTGTCCATAGTAGGTTTTAACCTCTTGCTTTCTTTTAAAGAATCTCAAGTACATAATAGCTCTCCTGAGGTTTCCCTGGATTTATAACAAAATCCTTGTATGTGTATTACTGTGAAATAAAGAAAAAGTTACTGAATACACACAGGTTTGTAAATTCCCAGGTATCATCTTGAGTCTGAGATAATTCTATATATTTTGTACAAAGTAAAATAGTTGGAGATTATGGAAGACCACTATTTTCACAACCTGAACTTCATCGGGGTGATTGTGTACCCCATTCTACCAAACTCAGAAACATCAGTTAAAGAGCCTGAAGACATAGTAGTTCATGAAATCCAGGATGTTCTTGTTGGCTTCAGTGACCACACCAGAATAATTCAAGTGGCCCTGGGTGCTGCTCTGCTTAGGCTTTATATGACCCTGAAGACCTTCATCTCAATAAAGAGGCAGTTATGGCCTATATGAATTTAGACAACTTTGTTTACATCAGTGTTTAAAGCTGAGTTGCAATATAGCATTCAACAGAGAAAACAGTTTCATGTGGAGTCATGCATAGAGGGTGCAACCAAATAACTCAGAATACTTTTATCCACTGCTTATGCAAATAGTTATTAATTAACAAGGCCAGAAAAGAAGATGATATCTGGTTTAGCAAAGAGATATTTTCATCTCAAGAAAGAGGAAAAATATTTTCTCTGCTTCAAAAGAAATTCCAGATAATCGCCAAGTAAAGAAGTACAACTTGCTCCTGGAAGAAAGATGATATCTGTCCAGAACTGATCAAGGACTTCAAGGGGAACATTAGCTAACAAGCTCAGTTAGTACAGAGTCCTCACTTAAGAATGCAATTTGAAACAAGAGACAAGTGCAAGAAAGGAACTTCTGACAGTCATCTCATCAGAGAGAGCTACAACAGGTCAGCTGAATAAGGAAGAGAGAGAGAGACATCTTTCTAATTTAATCTTTCTATAAGTAGATTAAAGTAGATTTTTATTCTGTTTCTTTATTTGTGCCATTTTTAAACACAAATGACTGTTGTATGTTTTGGGTGGTATAAAATGTGGAGTGATTTTGAGGTAGCTGGTTATTGGCAAGGAACTTTGACTCTAGGAATATTGCTGGTGATGCAAATCTATCAAGTTTGGTTCCAGTATTCCTTGTTAAGTGTCCCAACTTCTCATCATCTGCCCTTTATGGTACTTACTTAAAATGCAGCAGAGGAGCATCCATGAAAGCTGGCTAAGCTGAATGGAGCGCTAAATGGTTGGAGAGGGAGAACTATTTTCTGTTCCCTGAAATGGCTTGAGATATGTAGGAGGCAGCATACTTGAACCCCAGGGACAATAATCTGTGTAAATACAAAAGTAAGGCCAAGGCAAAGTCACAAGCATGGGCATACAATGATCCAAGCTATTGCCACTATTTCTGGCACAGCCTGAGCCCAGGCCAGGCATCCAGATGACATCTGGGCATTGTGCAGGATGAGCCCCAGGCCAGAATGGTGCCTGACATGTTTGGGGGTATTGATGTAGCTGGATCCATCAGGTTCACTCCTAAACTCTTACTGCAAGTCAGATGGATGAGGCTTTCATTCTAGAAGTGAGTTCTTCTGTCACTTTGAGAATTTAGAAACAGCAAATTCTGAATAGACAAAAATGAACCAAGTCCTAAAATGCAAGACATATCAATAATTTTCTATTCTTCTTCCAGGACTAACTGTTTATTCCTAAGAACACCCTCTGACCACATAAATCTAAGAGAATATTTTAAAACTACTTAGAGCATCACAATTTTAACAAGCACCTCAGATTAATTTTGGGATTTCCCTCAGCAGGAACATAAAATTTTTTAAAATCCTACTTAAGCATAAATTGCTTTCACGAATTCCAGACCTGAATTATTATGGAAAACCAGCAATCATCTCCCTATATTGTTTTCAAACTACAATCCACATGGGGCCCATTATCTCTTCACACTGGAAAAAGCAAGCTTCCCTTGAACTTTCACAACATACAGTTTTGATTCAGGTAAACCAGAACAGTTTGTCCTTTTTCATGTACTTGTTTAAGTATATTTTCTGTGATGTCACCATACATGTGCCCAATTGGTAACATCAAGTGGCCTGCTGAGCTAATATGGATTTGGATCAACACAAGTGCTCTTTGGATCAATCAAAATCTCACATTTAGGATTAGCTTTCTCTGTTTAAGACAAATGTGTTATTTTGAGTTGATCACTGTAATTTAATTCTATGGGTAATGGAGGATGAGGTTATTATGGATTATCACAGCTCTTTCATAGCCAGTACAGCACAAATACTTTTTATCTTTTGTTAAAATAGTGTTTTACTGACTCCAAAGACAGGCTTATTTTAAATTTTCTGGTATCAGCAACAACCGTATTTTGAATTTGATGCACATGGATGATGTCCACAATTATTTCAAAACAGTGGTGCAGAAGCCTCTCTATTACTTGCTGTCAAAAAAATCTATATTTACCACTTTCCTGTAACACTCTCATCACCATGTGCCATCTCTAAGTAGTGAAAATGGGCATTGGCTGCAGCCCACATAGAGTTAAGGCAAAATCATGCTGAAGTTTCTGCAACTTTCAGAAAATATCTTGTTCTCCCTATTATAATATCACACCCTTTTTTAAAAGCTCTGATGTCAGCTTGTACTTGAGCAGATGAGAATAGAACTGCAGATTTTTTCAAGATGTGAACATTAATTTTGACTTTGTAAGGAGCAGCTCTTTGGTTAGTTTAAAGAATGCTGTGCAAGTAACATGATCTTCATCTACTGTCTCAAAAAACCATCAGGCACTTTTTTGTGTGATTGAAATGAAACTTCCCCAGTTGCTCCTAATATTGCCTGAACCAAGGACAATGCTGAAGAGAAAACAGAGCTGAAAATGATAGGAAGCCAGGAAGGGAGGTCAACCAAAACAGAAGTGCCACTACACCAGCTCATTTTTCATAATGTGTAAAAAAAGACTGGCTTCACTAGGAGTTAACAGTGTCTCTCATTTATTTTCTTCATTTGTACATTGGAGTAGTGTAGTGAATTGATGCTGGCTGGATGCCAGACACCCACCAAACCTTCTCTATCACTCCCTTTTGCAGCTGGACAGGGGAGAGAAAATATAATGAAGGGTTCACGAGTTGAGATAAGGATCAGGAGACATCACTTACCAAATACTGCCATTGGCAAAATAGACTAGAATTAGAGATGTTAATTGAAATTATTGCTAAAAAAGTCAGAGCAGGATAATGAGAAGTAAAATAAAACCTTCAAAACAACTTCCCCCCTCCCCTCCCTCCTCCCCAGCTTTGCCTCTTTCCCCAGTGGTGCAGGGAGACAGGGAATGGGGGTTAAGGTCAGTTCATTAGCACTTGTTTCTCTCACTGCTCAAGGAGAGGAGTTCTTTCCCTGCTCCAGCATGGAGTTTCTCCAGTGGAAAACAGTTCTTTGCAACTCCTCCAACACAAGTCCATCTCACAGGCAACAGGTTTCTGCAAACTGCTGCAGTGTGGGTCACTCTTCCACAGGCTGCTGTCCTTCAAGGGCACACTGCTTGAGGGGGTGCTCCTTTCTCAACAGGCCTCCCACAGGTTCACAGCCTCTCCTCTCACGCTGCTCCAGTGTGGGCTCCTCTCTCCATGTGCATCCCACACGGTCACAGCCTCCTCAGGCATCCACCTGCTCTGGTGTGTCTCCTCCACAGGTTGGGGATGGATCTCTGTGTCCCTATGGATCTCATGGGCTGCAGGGGCACAGCTGCCTCACCATGCTCTGCACCAGCAGCTGCAGAGGAATCCCAGCACCTGGAGGACCTCCTGCCCCTCCTTCTCCACCAGCCTTGGGTCTACAGAGTTGTTCCTCTCACATGTTCTCACTCCTCTCTTCTCTGGCCACAAGTACAACCACGTAATAACTTTTTTTGCCTTTCTTCTTCAATATGTGATCACAGAAGTATTACCACCATTTTTGATTGGCCCAGCCTTGGCCAGTGGCACATCCATCTTTGGAGCCACTAGGGACTGGCTTTGCCAGATATGGAGGAAGCTTCTGGCAGGTTCTCACAAAGACCACCCCTGTAGGCCCCACTACCAAAGCCTGGCCATGCAAACCCAATACAAGTAGACAAAGAGTTATCAAAAGGGGCATAAATCCAACAGCACAAAGGTGGAATGGTTTAGCATCTCCTGTTTGTCTGACAAGAGATACTATTGCCTAATATAAATAATGTGTACTGCTGACAAAGCATTAAGACTGACATTGCTTAGTAGGACACTGCAAAACAATATTATGTGATTAAAAAGAAGCTGAGTCAACAAAAACTTCCAATGACACAGAAAACAGCTTTTATAAGTACAATTTTAGGATAGATTACAAAGTCCCATTTGTAGTTTTATACTCATGAGCTACCCAAAACCACAGGTATATGAAATAGTAGTGCTGGTGCCCATACTGGCTTAAGAATGGGATTGATTTTTTTTTTTCTGTCTCTGGCCTAATTCTTGCCTTTTTCACCAGAGTGCTTCTTGGGTTTTAGGTAGTTATCAGTTTTTTAATTGGTTTGGTCCGATCTTAAAAGCAATATTGCTTGTTAGGGACATCATGCTGCTGTGGAGGAACAAGTGTGAACAGACTGGCTGGGAGAAGACATGGGCAGAAGTTCTTAAACTGACATTGCTGCCAAAGTTGCCTTAACATGAAGATACATCTGAGTTTGGGTGATTAGGAAGATTTCACCTCAAATTAATTCCCATGTTTTTGGTAGCAAGCCTGAGGGCAGAGCTTGTCAATGACTGTATTTCAGCTGTGGGGAACTGTTTAGAATGCCCTGGCAGATATTTAGACAGTGTGCTATCTGTAAGTCACCTAGAAACAAAACTGTAATCATCTAGTTTTAAATATAGAGTGATTTCAGGAAACCCAGCAAAAACACATGATTTTCCAGGACATGATGATCCAGAGACAAGCAGAAATGTTTACTCATATTCCCAGGATCCCATAATGGGCCAATCTTCCCTCAAACTGTGCGAGTCCCTCTGCAAGGCTGCTCCTCCTGCGCAGGTTCCTCAGATGGCACACAGCAGGAGAGGCTCCTTCACATTCATCAGGCTATGGGGAATGCCAAAACTGCCCTCAGAATCATAACAGATGGTTTCCATGCAAGTAAAGACTAGTGATACGTGAATGTCATTGTACTGATCTGCAAGTCCTGTCCTGCTGCTTAATATGCATCTAATAAAGATTTCTCTCCTTACCCTCAGACAGATGATGTACATCCTATGTCTATAGGGCATATTTTTTATTTATTATTTGTTTTCAGTTCTAACATTATTCTGTGGCAAAGTATGAATTAGCATCAAATATTTAATAACTTAGTCTTTTACAGTTGGCCGATTCAGCAATTAAAAGGATGGTAGAAAAACAGGGTTTGGAGGCCAGCAACAATTTCTCTGCATAACAGATGTTTGTATGGAAATAAGCACATGGTGTCTGGCTTATCTTCTTATCAAGGAAACAGTCTCTTCTAAAGATACAGGCATCTAATATATAGGCACTCCATTACATTTGCTGTATTGAGACCTCCACTACAGTGGGAACCAAACCCTAAATTACTTTCTCCAACCCTCTGAGGAAAAAGAGGAAGGAACAAAGAGAGAAGCAGTGACAGAGCTCCTGCTGAAAGCAGTGATGCTGCTGTCAAAGGAACTGACTGTACTTAGTTTTTACTGTAAGGAAGACAGTGCCCAGGGAAAAGCAGAGAAAATTGAGAGAAAAAATGAGGTTCTAGCATTCTTGCTTTCTAAATATTTGAAATATAAGGAGCCACAAGACAAAGCAAAAGATTCAATCCAAGTAAAAAGACACAGAATTACCTTAGATGATTTTGTCAAATGTGAGTACTGTCTGAGTAACCCTGTAAATGCCTAACCCCTCAAGTATATTTTTATCCTTTACATATTCTCCAGAGTTCTGCTTTTTGCACCTTCTGCTCTGAGCATTTACTCCATACTTACAACATGGCTGTGCACAAGGCGACTTTCTGTCTGAGTCCTGGAGGCTGCTGTGTCAAGCCCTCACAATAGATATGGGACCACTTCTTTTGGAAACCTGAGAGTTCCAGGAGTTGCTTGGACTTACCCAGTAAATGAGAGACCGGAGTTAAATGATCTCTGCAGGCTGAGGGAATTGAAGACACTCAAGTTTCAAAATTGTTGCATTGCTACTAAGACCAGAGAAGGGAGGCTGTGTGAATAGGCAGGAGTACAAATACAGACACCATAATGCAGTCCCAGAGTAAGGCTGCTGTCTGCAAAAAATGATAGGGGACACAAGCTGGATTTATCATCTTAAATGGGATTTATCATGTTATCCTAAAAGCATGCTAACTTGTCTGTCAGTCTTCCATATAAAACCTAGCTTGTGTGCTGTCAGCCTAGACCAAGGGCATGTGACAGCATTGTTCTGTATCCAACCCTTTTCATACTTTTTTTATTTTATTATTTTCTGTCATACCCCCTGCATTCAGTGTCTTTTTTTTACAAGCTCAAGAATTCTAAACCTGTCTAATCTGTCACAGGGGAATGAGACTCATCTGTCCTTCATAAACCTGTACTTCTATGAAAATTTTCTAGTTCTAAAACTTTTTTTAAAGAATGACAGATACATGCAATATTCAAGCAGTAGCAGGAGTTATGGATTTGTACTTTGGCTGCCACTGCAATGATATTTTTTGGTTTGTTCTCCAATCTAATTCTATAATTGCATTTGTCTTTTGACTGACATTGAGTAAAAAGTTCTCACATACAGTATTGTGAAACATACAGTTTTCACAATGCTGTGTGTAGTGGTGACTTGCTGAGTGATACTAATTTCCTTTGAGCTCTCTGCTGTGTGCTGGTATAGCAGGGATTATTTCTGCCATTGTCGCTAATTTGTGTTCATCAACACTGAACAGCATCAGGTCTCAGCTCACCCCAGCAGCCTGTACTGAGAGAAGTTCCTGCAGCACTCTTTGGTTACTCTGGCTTACTACAGGAGATCTCTAAGATCAGAGAACATCCCTGTTCACTCCCTTTCCAGACCACTAACGAATGCTGACCAGCAAAGTCATTCTACTTCCACTGTAAAATAGTTTACTATTCCTATGTAGTCTTCTCTACTTTTTCATCAATGTTAATCCACTCATGTAACTTTCTATTTATACTATGGCTGTTCATTTTCTGTAAGTGTTTTGTAAGAGACCTACTCAAAATTCTTGAATGCCATGCCCGGTGTATCAAAATGTTCACTGTTATCAATGTGTTCACTGTCTTTTAAAGAACATTGCAGACCGGTGAGGCATGACTGTTGCAAGAAAATACTATTTTTCCCTGTTGTATCATTTTCACCAACACGTGTCTTAATCTGGTTCTTTATCATAGTTTGCATGAGTTTGCTCATTATAGTAGTCAAACTTACTGCTGTTTCCTATATCTCACCACAATTTGGGTTTTTTAAGTTGATGTTGTGTTTGATAATTGACATGTTTGATAATTAAGGCCACTTGTAGCTTAACTCTGTATGTAACAAAATGAGAATTCTTAATGGTAGCTAGGAGCGTTATCAACTCTGAACAAGGAACAAACACAAGATTTTATTTGATGGAGTAGTGGCTGCTGCTAAAGCTGCTCTGCAAAGCGATTATCAGGAATACTAAAGGCTATCAAGAAATCAGGTAGTATTTCATGGCAGTGTAATGAGTGATAGAGGTGGGGTACATGCCTTGAACACCAAAGCAGAGAAAATCTTGTGCTTTTCTAAAATACATAGCTACTCACAGCACTTAAAGTTGTAAGAGATTAACTTCTGAGGAGTTATTTTTAGAATGTAATAAGATGATATTTAGATTAAAAAGGCTGATATCCTGTTTGGTTATCTAGTAATAAATCAAGTTTCAGACATCTTCCCCTCATTAGCCTTTCATATGATGCATCTGCCAGACTCCGCAGGTCGTTCAAGCCAACAGGGATTCTACCTACTTAAAAAATACCGTGCAGACACATACTAAACTGCTGTAGTTCTGATGGTCTTCAGTGCTTCAACATGAATTCAGCCCAGAGCTTTAACCAAATAACCATAAAAAGTTGACATTGTCCTGCAGCTTTCCCTGAAAGATACATCTAAGCAACCCTCTACATGTGGTTTTTCCTGAGCAGGAAACCCACCAGAATCACAGGAGTATTATCACAAATAAAAGAAACAAGGCTAAAGCTCAGCAGAGGAGAGGAAAAAGGCTATAAATGCCTCAGTTTCTTCTGGGCCTTTACAAAAATATCCACTAAATATTTTCATCCTTAATTGATGTTGTCTTAGCATAAAAAAGTTATCAGTTTTTAAAAGTCCAGTAAAACATCACAGGATATAGATTATATCCAGTGATAAATAGTATGAATATATTTTTATATCATTGTGTATGTTATATTTCTGTGAAAGACAGAAATGTTTACCTCTGAAAAACAAAAGGACTTCAAATCTCATTTTTACCTTTCCCCCTCTTCATCATGATAAAGGGGTTGTTGGTATTTGTACGCTAGAAATTGATTAAAAAATGAATTGTTTGGTGAGAACCTGTAAGAGTAAGACGAATAAATCTGGAAGAGCTACAGATGTGGGGGCAGGTTATTAGACTGACTCATGGAAGCAGTCTGCTCTGACAGCCATGTAATGGCTTCTGTGCTTCATTTTTCTCTGCACTTCATTTTTCTCTGCTCACAGCAGCAACTCTTTCTTGACTAAATGCTTTTGTTTACTGTGAAATCTTTTTTTGCAAATTATTAGTGTCCTAAATGAGGGGTAGTGGGATTTCCAAAAGCCCATAGTGTTGGCCAAAACCTGCTCAGGGAAATTTGAGTATGCTTGATGCTTCAAGAAGAGTCATGAGACTAAAGAGTACTGAAGAGTTTACCAGAAAGGGGATATTGGTTACAAACTTCTGGGGAGCAGTCAGGGTATAGGGAAAATGGCTGGAACTTTCTTCAGGAATTTTAGTCTAGCAGTTGCATTTATTTTCCCTATTATTATATTTGGAATTGTTTCATATAATGCATAGTAATTTTACATGATGCATTGTAATAGGACATTATGCAAAGAACTCAAATATTCCCGGTCTCCAGCATCTCACTTAAAGTGTTGTTCCAGGAGCTGCTCAGTTCTGCAGCCTTGTTAGATGCAGGCCCACAGCCAGGCTGTATGGCAGAATCATGAGACTCTCCAGCTACAGAGGAGGAAGAGAGGAAAAAAAATCTTCTGTAAATTACCTTTCTCACCTCTCAATTCTTGTGAAACGGAAGCGGCAGTGGCTCCTGTTTCCATATCAGGTGCTTCCAGCCAGGAGCAGAGGGCACCTCTCAGCATTATCACAGTTCAAGGTCCCAGGAGGAATAGAGCCTGCATACAGATACTCTGGGGCTCAGCCTTCCTTCTGACTCCTGGCTGTTTCCTGTCCCCCAGCCACAAAGACGTAGAGATTAAAGCAGTCCCATTATGTTGGCATTGTGCTCTGTCAGAAGTGGAGGAAGAGTGAGCGGGCAGAAACGTCTTTGTTCATCCCAGCGGAGCAAGAAAATGTGAGATGCAGCACAGGTTTTGATGGGTTATAGGACTGCAAAGAGATAGATATGTAAATTCTTCTGTCCCCATGCAACTGTAAACAGAGGGGGGTTGGGTTGCAAATTCAGCATGGCTTGTCTAATGGGGACAACAACCATGCAATCTTTACAAACCTTTTTTTCTTTTTTAATACAAAGAAAAAATAGCAGAGTTAAAGCATTTAAAATGTAAAGTATAAAATAATTTCTTTTAACTGTATTTTAAACATCTTTTCCCTTCTTATATAAGGACAGAAAACTGTTGAGTAACAATCTCTTGTAGGCTGAAATGATCTTTAGCCACCCTATGTCCAGGGCAACTTTAGTAATCTGGATGTGCTGTGGATATTGCTGCTATTTCAAAATCAGGTCTGCTTCCAATAAAATGAAACAACCATACAAAACATTAGAAAGGAGAAAGGAGGGAGAGAACAGGGAAGGGAGGGAGAGGAGAAAAGAGAGAAGGAAAGAAATAATAGCAAAATCTGCATCTCTGCCATTGTGTGGATTAGCTCATTGCTGCAGATAAGTCTGGTAGTAGCATCATGTTATCAGCAGCCTCAGAACCTGACATATAACCTGACATATAACCCGACGTGCCCAAGCCAGGCTAGGCTGACTTTTTTATTAGCATCTCTGATCCCAGGCTCATGGCTATGTTGAAAAAGTTGCAGCTTTGACTAGCTAGAAGAGAGATAGGGAAAGAAGAATTCATATAGGAAAGCAGAAGGGAGAAAGTGGTAACAGAAGTCCCAACCTCATATCCAGGACGTCATGATGTCAAGATAAATGGTGATGACCTGAGGTCACATTTCTCTGGCTTGAGTTTGCCAAGAGGTCTCTGATCAGATAAAGTCATAGAATGTTAGAGCTTTTGACTTTGTCCCAGGGTCATGAGAGTTGTGAGGATCTGTAATAGTGAAATTTGCTTTTTAGTAATCTTTTAAGTCCAGGATATATTCTCGAAGTTTCCCTTTTCATCTTCCCCTTTACCTTCATTCAGCTTTGCAGATGTTGCCCAGTTTGCTGTACCAAATAGAGGATACAGTTCACCATCCAGACTGCTCTTGCCAGACTTGACTGCATGGGCTGTAAGATCCTAGCAGGTTGTGCAGAGCTCTTGTGCTCTGGAGATGCAACCAATATTACCCCATGCAATAAAACATTAATTCAATAAAGCAGTCAAATGCAGAGTGCTGTGATGTCAAGTGAACCAGATTTATTAAGCTTATGCAAGAAACTACCACTGTTAGCACCTTTTCAGCTCATGCTGAATGACTGAACTAAATTAAACCATTCAGAGATTTCTACTCATATTGTTAAAGTCCATGTGACAACTACTTCTGAGGACCAGTGAAAGTAAATCTCTCTTCAGACCTAGTATAATCATAAAATATTAAAGGCATGTTCAAGATATAACCATCAGTGTAATAATTGTTTCTATCAAGGATCTCAGACTGCCTTCCCTGGGAGTCAAAGCCTTGGCTGTGTACAGGGATGAGTTCTGCTGCCACCAGGCACTTCTTCTTTTGCTCATGAAGCTACGGTGCTTCTCACCTATCCCTAGTCCTAATCTGAAATATTTTTTATTTCTACAGCAAAACACCACAACCAAATGAAAAAATTGCCAAGTTTCATCCTCACATGCCACGAACTTGGGAGCTAATCAAGAAGGTCATACTCTAGAGAGATGGACAGCAACACCCAGAGAACCCCACAGGTGTTTCTTTAAGGCACAAATTGCCAAACTCTGTGTAGTGTCCTGCTTACACACACACAATCCTGTGTTAAGACATCTCTTTTAGATAAGGAGAGGGGAAAAAGATGACCAAGCTGAGCTGCTTCATGTTGTGTAACCTATGAAAATCCACCCATTAGAATCCGTCAGGATCCATAATTCAGAGTCCACCTTCAAACAAACAAACAGCCACCATTTGCATGCATGCATCATTTTAAAGAAGAAAGAAGGTGAAGAAGAAAAGCCTTATTTACCCTCTTCACCCCTTCTGTCAGTAATTAGTTTTGTCAGTGTTGTGGCTGAAGCTGAGCAAGGCCTTAGGTATCAGTTACTCTGGCTGGGTCTACAAATCATTCTGTGCCTGGGGGACCAGGGTAGGTAGAGACTTGCTGTTGGGTGCTGAAAGGGGAAAGTGCTGCCAGAATGAATGCAGCCTCCTTCCCAGCTGTATTTATGTCTATGTTGAGAGGGTGAATTCCCATTCTGCCTGAACTCCTACCTTTGCAAGCATGTTTTAGCGTGATAACTGTGGAGTGGAGGAACCAAGATGAAGACCTGCACCCTTTTTCTGTGTGCTGTTAAAGATGTTTCTCAACATTCACCTCAAGAACACATCTCTGCAAAATAGGCTGTTTTGCATAAATGTAGTCACTACCAGGAGCCATCATCAGAGAAAGGAGCATAAATATATCACAGCATTTTTACTTGCAGCTAGCTGGAGTTAGTAAGGTCAACAAGAAACAGCAAATGAGGTTTTAATGAGTGATACATCTCCTGCTTCTGAGAGGAAAATTTTGCCTGAGAGAAGTAAAAACAACATCACCACAGAGGGAAGAAAACTACAGCTCTCAGCTCTCTTGAGTGAAATCTTTGCTGTACAAGAAATGAGCAGACGGCACTGGTGTACAGACAGTATAAGGGTGGAAAAGAATTACAAAACTTATCATCCAAACTCATCTTAAAAACTTATAACATTCAGGGGGGAAATCTGGAGTCAATCTGAATCTAAGAGAACTCAAATGACGCAAGACTTTGGAAAATAATGCTTGTCTCACTTGATTCTCTTGACAGTACAAAGTCTGAAATTAATTGCTTAGTTAAGAGAAGAAACAGAGGAGACCTGTAAGAGGGAAGCTGATTTAATTGAGAAGTAAATCTCTGAACTAGATTTGTGATGGATTAATTTCTTTGTTTAACACAGAAAAGTCTCTGTAGAGTCAAATCTGCAGAGCTTAGAAAAGAGGGTAACATATAAAATGGGGAGTTTCCTATCCCTAAGCTTAAAGAAAATAGTAAAAAGAAGATAATTTTTGTTTTTCACTTATAAAAAGCCTTTTTTAATTTATAAAAAAAACCACAGAAAATCTTTGGAGCAAGAGCAGCAGAGGCAAGAGTTTCAACAAAGTCAAGCCCAACCAAAAGTGTCATATTAAATAAGGAACATTGCAGAATTACAGAAGAAATGGTCTTAATAAATGACAACAGTTAGGCCTAAATGTCCCAGTTGGTCCATGTGCCATGGGGCTGTGAAGTTGGGAGACAGCTGAATGCCTCCCAATGCTTGCCTTGTTGGGAAGTTTTTATGGTGCTTATCTTCATCAACCATGAAGACTGGATTAGTCAATGCAAAGCAGTTGCAGAGCCACTTGTGGAGTAAGATCTTGGTTTCCTAAATATCATTCTTCCTTTAACAAGATATCATCAAGGGACAATGTTTCAATAGGTTTCAGGTTGTTTCTAACTCTAATTTGTTTTCCTTGGAGAAAAAAAAGAAAAAGAAAGAAAGAAAGAAAAAAATTAGGGTATATGCCCAACTTCCGTATAAAATTGAAATAGTGTAAATTGCATTTTCCAGCAAGAAGCCAGTGGACAAATTATAATCTCTTTTGAGTACGTTGTAACAAGCATCAAGACTTTGAAAACATGAATTTTACCTAAAAAAATTAGAGTTCATAATATTACAGTTATATGGAAATGATCATATATCTTTTGTTTGACTGTTGGGCTCATCAAAACCAGATCTGTATATTTGATAAGTTACATTTCTATCTACTGTTTTTTCACCTAAAGTCCACTAGTGCCCCCTACACCCATCCCAAGAATTTGAGGACAGTTCCTTGCTTTAGTGGGTAGGGGCTTATTAATGAATGGATTTTGTCTCCTGAAAGAGTTAAGTCAAATCTGTAGCTTCAAGATTTCAGCGGGCTTGAATTTGATACAGATTTAACCCACCAAACTTCTGTTAGCCTGCATGGTCAACTCTGTTGCTTCCTGGCATTAAACATCGAAAAACTCACTCCCATGGATCACTGGACCAGAAAAACAGCTTTCTCTCACTTGACTTCTAGCCATTTTCTAAATGTCTTATTGATATTAATAGTTCTGTTTCGCAGAGACCATTCTGATTTTTTTTGTGTTCCTGGCTTGGTCCTTTGGCCCAAATACAATTCCACTATTTCAAATTGTTAGAAATGGCTTTATACATTTGTAAAACACAGGATTTCACATGTCCTACTCTGTAAATGGAAGAAAATTTTGTGTCCTACAGCTTTATTTTTCCTAGAGCAATCTCTATATAGTGCTGATGTCCAAGTCTCAAGAAATGGATTATTCAGAAAGTGACCCAAAGCAGCAAGGCTGCACATCTGTACAAGACAGGTGGATGCCAAATGACCTCATCAGAGCCAGACCTCCAACTACCTTCAGGACTCTCAGAAGTCCTGAACAAATGACCACAGCCAAAATGCCCAGTTCTGTCCAGGATCCCAATGTATAATGGCTATCCTTACAGTGTGCTCACAATATTTTTCACCTGTTTCCTGTGCCACCAAAGCAGAACTGCAGAAGCCCTGAGAACTGCTCCATAGTCACAGCAAACAGTTGCATGTTTGGGGACATTTTGGTCCTTTTTCATAAATTTCTGCTTTTTACAGTTGGCAAAGTGGGAAAGGAAGGAGAAGAATAGAAAAAATATATAATTTTTGTGCCTTTTTACTTACTACTCAGTGGAGAAAAAAGAACAATAGATATATCTAAAATACAGTTAAGGACATCTCCATCAACTTATGACTGCCAGCATACTTTACACTGTATGTTTTAGTTCAAGTTTTAACTGAGTTTTGGATTAGGATCTTTTCCTGAAGTTGAGTCTGATGGAGCATTTTCCTTGCAGCATGGGGCATTGCCTTCTAAGATCATCTGAGAATATTAGGTCCTGCTATTTCAGTCTTGAGACTCTGCTCTCACTTTGTCTGCAGTACACACCATAGTCTGATAAGGACTGAAATGCTTTAATTCAAGCTGATGAAGCTCGTATAGAGTATCTGCGTGAAATTTAATTGCCTGTAAAATGCAGGTCACTTTAGATGATCTAATGGTCTCTTCTGGCCTTAAACTATACAGTATCTGTCAAACAAACCATTAAAATGTTGCTGTGTGCAATAATCACAAAGATAACTACAGCTTTTGTAAATGCCCTCTAATTTAAAGGGTAGCCTTTATAGTCTGTGTACAAGCTCTAATTAGCTCCTTTAATAATGCTCCTAAATGTGGTAAGTGGTTTGTATAACATGGAGTTTAACAGTTACTGATGCAGCAGGGATCAGATCTATACAACTAAACTCTCTTGTTCTCCAAAGCTGAGGCTGCACCTCAGAGCAGAATAATGTTTCCCATTATTAAAAACTCAGATGTTCTCCCAGGCATTATCTGTGTGAACAGCAGCCGTCCCACATCCAAATTGCACCAAGAACTATATTAAGAAAAATACCTGTAGGAATGATTGTACACACCTTTGTCCCCTGCTCTGTTTAGTTTTAAATACATACATCTTTTGAAACTTAGATGTAATTTGCATTAATGTATTGGTAGCTTGGCAGGTGCCTGGAGGAACAGGGAGGAAGAAGAAAGAATGGCTCAGAAACAAAGTACTGCTCAGCCAACTCCAGGAAGTTGTTGAGACAGCGACATATCTGTTGGCTTCTGTTTCATGAGTTTATCATTTTTGCCTTTGCAACCTTATGTTCAAAACCAGGGAGCCCAGCTTCATTTAGAGGGAGTTTTGTTCCACCCAGATGAGGGCGACACCCAGCATTTCCTTGAGGGCTCTGATGAGGCCAGACCTACCCAGTGTCCCGGCAGGGTGAGGTGGCTACAGAGTAAGATGGAGATGGCTTTTAACTATAGTATGTTACATCTGTTTCTACAGAATATTTTGCTTCAGCTGGTAAATTAGCATATATTAGGAAGTGGTTTTGATCAGTGTGTGGCTCTGGTCACCTGGGAAGAAATGCGAATACCTGAATACAGCGAATCTACAAGTTTGTGTGCATGCTGAGGAGCGTGCAGCTGTGGCTCAGGGATTTTCTTTGACAAGCCATTGCTTGCTTTGAGTAATTTTTGTGACTATTGTCCTGGAATGA
Source organism: Pardalotus punctatus (assembly GCA_013400915.1). Taxonomy (NCBI): domain Eukaryota; kingdom Metazoa; phylum Chordata; class Aves; order Passeriformes; family Pardalotidae; genus Pardalotus; species Pardalotus punctatus. The sequence goes on along the minus strand of VZTX01019328.1, from coordinate 279,513 downwards.
GGCACTCTGCCTCGTTCAGAGTCTGCCTTCTCTGTGTCTTGTGGTACTGTAACACAGGTCATCCATTTGTGATATGGTTTGCTCAGGCAGAAATATTTGGCTAATGAGATATTTTCCTCACTGAGGAAAGCAAATTATACAGTACCAAGGTATAGACCCAGGCATTTTGACTCTCAGCTGCTGGCATTTTTAGATCATTAAAACAGTCCCTAATACCTACTGTCATGCAATTGCCAGAATTTATTCCTAATGGCTTACTGGATCTATTTTTTCTGTCCACAATATATCTGAAAAAAATATGCAATATGTAATAATTTATGTTATAATTAATTGCATCTAACTCTAACCATCCAAAGTAAATTTTTAACTCCTTTAAATTGTCTAACAATCTTTATGACCAGCCTAGAGATGACAATTCTTAACTGGAAGTTTTCCTTTCAAATCGCTAAAATCAGGTGATGTGGATTATCCTCTCCCTCCCCTGGGTTATTTATGTGAGTTGTTTCTAGCCTTTCTAAGATGCCGTATAGGACTATTTATATGCAAGAGGTTGCCCTATATCCCAAAGTAGCTTCCCCTCCTTTTATGGAACAGGGAATTGGAGAAGTGTTCGATATAATTTTAACCTTCCAGTATTTTTTGGGCATTGCGTTGGAAATTAATTTTAATTTCCCTACACAAATGGTCTTTCTTATTTCAGAATAGCTGGCTTCTTTCACAACCACGGGAAAAATATGATCAAAACCAGGTTTATCAGGTATTCAACAGATGTTGCACACAGTTATCTGTTTCACTGTCTAAGGGGCAGGACTCTTGTGGACCAACCTGTCTGCAAAACTTACAGCCCGACCTTGCCTGATGCCTTCCTGATGAAATATTTGTGTGAAGGAAGCTGTACCATGTCTTCAGCATCATGTGGACCCCTCTGAAAGCATATAAAAAAAGATGCCTTGTGCAAATTAAGCACACTGAGCTGCAGGTTAGACAGATTTTTCTGCACACAAAGTCCTCGGGGATTGCAGTTTTCACAGCCCTGGTCTTCATGCCAGAGAGGTTGGTAACTTTAATGCCAGTTCATGGGTGCTGAGGCCAATGTTGCTGTCGATCTAAATATGGAAATATGTCACCTTCTTCAAAATAACTTTTCTCTTTATTATCTCTTCATAATAACTTATCTCTCTATTTCTCTCTATTACCTCTCAAAGAAATTCCTGGCCATTTCTTTGCTCTGCTCAAATTATTTGTCTTCTTATACCAGAACCTTATAATGGCTTCCAAATAGCCACAGGACAAGTTTCATTATAAATTTTAGTTCAAATATTTGTTTGTGTAAAAATCCAAGATACCAAATAAGAGAAGAAAATAGCCATTTCATATATGAATATTTTGAAATATATTTTCAAAGTACCTTTTTTTGTATCTCTAGGAATAACAGCACTGGCTCATTAAATGGAGAGAATTCTCATTTCATATGCTCCCTAGTATTCAAAACAAGATTTGCAACCTATTACCATTACAAGGTATTTTTTTCAAATTATACGCAAAAAAAGTATTTTTATTATTAATTTTCATGATTAATTATATCCATGAAGAACAGTCCTTGCAAAAGATAAATTCCTTTCCAGTTGAAATGACTGTGCTGTAGTTGATTCACTGTTTCCATAGATTAACTAAATTAATCATTCTCCCTATAGCAATAATTGATATTTATTTTATCCAAAACTTTAATCCAGTTTTCATTATATATAAACCTGTGGCTACTGCCTTGTGGGAAAAGAAGCTATTCTTACCACTAGGGCTGCATATCTTTAAAAAAAAGTAATTTTGAGAAAGTCTCCTGTTAGTTAATCTAACTACCATATTTCAGTTTTAAACTTTTCTGTTAAAAGCCTGAAGTTAAGGAAATTTTTTAAAAGGCTGAAATTAAAGGAAAATTCTAAAAAGTCAAGAATATCTAGCTCTGTGATGAATTTTAGTATTTACAAACCATATTAATTTCTGAGAAATTGATAATTTATTGTTTTTCAAATCTATGATGATAGTATGAAGCTAGGTAACAGAAAAATAAATATATTTTTTCTCCCTTTTAAAAAAATTATTTTGTCAGCTTAAGTGCTCTTTTTTATGTTGGAAATGGTTTATCGTAGAAATCTCTCAGACAAAGCAGAAACTGGCAACCACTGAACGTGAGCTAAAACACACACCATGAAATTTGTGTTCCTGCATTTGCTTGTGTCTATACATTTGAAACAAGTTTGTGATGCTCTATTAGTGGCAGTGCTGGGAAGTATGAGGTGGTTTTGAAATTTAATAAACATAGAAATGGGTTTTAAAGTCATGAGGAAAGAAGTGGCAAACATTTTCTCATAACAAGGATGGAACTCCTTTTAAATTCCAGATGTGATTTTACATTAGCGTCTCTTGAGAAAGCAACCTTTCAAAATCAGACTTGAAAACATAGTTATGGTTGTCATATCCCAAGGTAAATAACAAGTTTGTTGGTTGTGTCATCTTGGAGAGCAAGTTTTATTTGTTTGTGCAGCTAGAACTCCCAGTCCTTACATTATTTAGAGAATCCTTCCAAATGAAGATAACTCCTATAACAATCTTATGTTTGCAAGGAAGTTGATAGACCATGAGGAGAAGTGGGAGCCAAGGCTTCCAAACAAGATAGCAGATTGGCAAGGAGTCAAATAATGATAACATTGAAAGACAAAAAAATGCCAAATAATTGAAAGAATGGAAATATGATGCAAAAGTTCTTGGTTTTCCTTTTTAATCTCATGTAGGTGAAAGTATTGTAATTTGTATCTGCAGCAGGAAATCTCAAATTAGAAATGCATACATATATATGTAAGTTATGGAAGATAAATATTACTTCTTCAAGAAATGCTTTCAATACTAAAGGGAGAAATAGATATTTCTTGGACAAGTAAATGGTTCATAAATACTTTATCATGCACTAAAGCCAAACAGCATAGGAAAATAACATGGAAGGGTGTTTCTTATTTTTGAGTCAGAAGGGAACAAACTTCCTCCTGTAGGAAAAATATGGCATTCTCTTATCCAGCTGGAGTACCCTAATTGCTTTCAGGGAGTGAGACACCAGAGATGCTCTGTCCCATGGCATTCAGTGTTTTACAACAACAATTTGGGAAACTCAGGTTTCTCATTCCCAGAGTCTCCATTTGTTCAAATGTCTTCCCAGGACGTGCAAATTCTTTACAAACAAAAGTACTTCCCAAATGTTACATACCTGACCAAAAAAAAAAAAAAAAAGAAAAAAAATTGTAA
>VZTX01019328.1:212258-267977 GCA_013400915.1 Pardalotus punctatus | reverse complement strand
AATGGTGTCTTAAGAGGGAAAGGGGGTGAGTAAAGAATTGGTGTCTTAAAAACTTATTTTTACCTCTCATTTATCCTCCGACTCTGTTAAGTTAATAAATCACTTTGCAACTTAAGTTTCTCACCTGTTTGCTCATGTTTTTGTGCGTCCCCTCCCCATCACTGCCTCATCTCAACTCATGAGTCCAGTGTGTTTGTGTTAGTTTGAGTCCTCTCCTCTGCGTAAATGCAGCAGGAGAGAGCATAGAAAGCAGACGTCGTAGGTCCCTGGCATTTGACCATGGTCAAACCACGACAACCTCTCAACCACATCCCAAAGTGTCACATCCAGAAGCCTCTTGAACATTTGCAGAGACAGTGGGTTAACCCCTTCCCTGGGCAACATATTCCAATGCCTAAACTCTCTTTCAGCAAAAAAAAATTTCTAACCTCTGATCTGAACCCCCCCTGGCACAGCTTAAGCCCATTTCCTCTTGTCCTTTCAACTTGAGACATGGCAGAAGAGGCTGACCCTCACCTGGCTACAGCCTCCTTTCAGGCAGGTGTAGAGAGTGATAAGGTCACCCTTGAGCCTCCTTTTCTCCAGCATAAATAACCCCAGCTCTCTCAGCCACTCCTCATAGGACTTGTGCTCCAGACCCTTCATCAACTAATTTGCCCTACTCTGGACACACTCCATCCCCTCAATGTCTTTCTTGCAGTGAGGGGCCCAGAACTGAACACAGAATTTGACATGAGGCCTCACCAGTGCCGAGTACAGGGGGACCGTGACTGTCCTGGTCCTGCTGGCCACACTATTACTGATCCAGGCCAGGATGCTATTGGCCTTCTTGGCCACCTGGGCACATGCTGTACTGAAGTCTACATAGAAAACACCCACAGACTTTCCTTCACCTACTAACAGTTGACATCAGAGGGTAAAATATTTCATCAAGTAGGTAAACTGAAACATGGCTTTTGTAGTTTTCTTCCCACCACTGTGAAGGTTAAGTGGCTTCAAGTGAATGTACATACTCTATCCTAGAAACTGATCAGACATGTTACAGGAAAATGTATTATTAAGAGAAAATTCAGTTCTACAGTATGAAACTCCAAGTAAGAATTCACAACTATTAATCTAACCCACAGTCTAAAGTAAACTAATAATTTCTCATATACATCAGAGCAGACATGGAATAAACTGAAAGTGACTCATGGAAATAAAGGTATTCACTTCTTTGAAAAGACAGTAAGATGAGCTTCTGAACGAATGTATAGGGAGTTGAAAGAAAAGACACAGGCTACGTTCTGGACATAAAGATATGGTTGTCTAAATGGCATTTTTCCATTGCAAAGTTTCTACTGTTCTTGTAAAAATATAATACTTTATTCTCAAAAGAGATATGAAAGTTGGGAGGAAATAAGCACTGAGAAATAGCTACTGCTCTGTGTTTGAAGGGTATTTTAGCTCATCAAATGTAACCTTTGAGAGAAAAGTAAAGACACCCTTTATGCTTATCAAGGAGAAAGCTTACATGACATTTCCCAAATCTCCTACTTATCCAGCTGTCCAGTCAGCTGCAGCAGCAAGTGCCCAGGTCCAGCAGAGAGCCAGGATGGCTGCTGTGTCTTGTCTCCCAGAATGTCACATTTTCAACTCTCATCACTGCTGCTTCTTTTACCTATTTTTTTATGTCCACTCTCATCACTGCTGCTTCTTTTACCTATTTTTTTATGTCCATTTGACAGAGATGGGATAGATTCATTTTCTATTGCATCTGAAGAAAAGGCCATATCTATGTGTTTTTTATGTTTCATTATAGATTGAAAGACACAGTGAATAGTTTAACAGGTGGAAGAAAATGTGGTGTCCTTTTCTAAAGAATGAAAAGCTTCAAGGACTGGGCTAGCAAGGTGCTTCTGGAAAGATTACGGAGAAGGAAGAAAAATGGGGGCTGCCCTGGGTCTCTCTCCCCTCTCTGTAGACCTGTCTGTCACCCTTTAGGCCACTGCAGTGAAGCACATTTTTTCAAGCCAAGTGAACACAGTCTATGAGCAAAGTTCCTGGAATGAGGGTTTGTCATCACGTTTCCCCTGTCCCTATTTTCAAGTGAGTGTTGGGTGTCGGTTTTGGTCATAAGAAAATAAGAGCTTCTATAGTTCTGGGAAAGCCCTATTTTATGGGTGCATTCATATGGAAATAAATAATCGTTTAAAAAATACTATTAGTCTTAATGAGTAAATCCCACAACTTGCACAATCCAGAATCAGAAATTAAGGTTCCTTGCAGCCTTTTATCTTGCTATCATTATTTCTCATTTCTTACTTAACAAACTGGACTTGATGTACTTCCTCTTGCCATTTATAATCCCAACATCCATGTACCCCTATATTTGTTTCAAAATCAACTGTTGAGGGGCTTTTTACCTGTTTTTCCTCCTCTTATCACCGTACCTCACAAAAAAATTACCCCATTGCCTGTTTAATTTAATACTCAAATGTGCCTATTCATTTGAGGCTGCTATCTCTAGGGTAATATGACAATGTTTGCACAATATTAATGGCCATATTTTCAGTTTCCTTTCCCATCCTACAAATACAGTCCTGATTTTTGTCACTTCTGCTTCTTCAAATGTGAAAATTATCAGCTTAAAGAAAAAAAAACACTTATCTGCCTATGGTGACAGCAGCAGCTGAATGCCAGAAATTTTAAGTACAGCTATGAATATATATTGCTGCTGTCCTCTACTAGTGAAAGCAGGAGGACTTTGCTCTGTGAATGAATATTTCCCAAAAAGTGCTATATTCTGTATACCCAGTAATACTATACTATTTGCATGCTACTTTTGTCATTAGAATGAAAACATATCACTTTGTTATAGCTCCACAATGAACCATTTGTACACTATTAGAAATTATTATCTTAGGGTATGAGAAATATGTCATAATAAAGAAGCTGATAATCTATTAAATGGGAGATACTCTTCCTGAAAATCAGGAGTTAGTACAGATTCCTCAACCTCCCTGGGATATTTTTTCATATACACTTGAAAAGACCAGCTGTAATAAGTGTAAATGGAGGTAGAGATATGAAGCAGAGGAGAAAGGTGTCATATCTATATATACAAGTACACATAAGTATTAAGTACTGATTTACATTTAACATATATTCCATATTCTGACAAAGTGAGATAACATGGTTTAGAAACACACCTTCTAGATGGAATTTATACTGTAAATAAAAGAAGCCTAAAAATTTATGTATCACATAAAATAATCAGCAACACTGGCTCATTTATACCAACAGAAAATTTGTCCTTCATCATTCAAATTCACCATTTCCAAGTATACCATTTCTTTTCTGTTTTTTCCAAGTGTCTATTGAAGTTTGAAGGTGAGAGAATCTTTGACTCAGGTACAGTTATCTGAGAACACTTTCTTCTGACCTTTAGGTAACTGATGAGTATTTTAAGTAGCCACATGGGTTTTGAGCCATTCCCATGGCATTTATTCAGAAAATAATTACTCCTGATGTTCAACATTTCTGTATTTTAGACTGCCAGTTCTTCAGCTATCATCATTGCTCCAGCTCACTGCTCAGACAAACAGAGTTGGATGAGGTCTGGGCCATCCACTGCTCTTGACTGGTAAAGTTTATGAATTCTCATGATCATAGGCTTTGACTTTTTTTCAACAATGTCCTCAATTTCCCAGTATCTGTTCTTTAACTTCAGGCTTGTTGATCTGCCTCAGTGACAAATGTCTCCATTAGAACAGATTCATTTTATTTTCTCAGTCTCGCTCCACATGTTTAAAAAGGTCTTAGAGATTTAGGAACTAATAGACCTAGGCAAATACAGCAAGAAATGTCAGTGAATTATTGGTTCAATATTTTTTAATGAATTCTCTTCATCTGTGTCCAGCAATAGTTCAATGCATGGGTTTCACAAGTTGGTAGAGCTAAAGAATCAGCAATTTTAAAATAAGTATTGGAGTCTAACATCAAGATTCACTTTCCATAAAATACTTATACCAGAAATCAGATTTTTAAGAGCTCTGAGAATGTAATAGGGAATTAGAGCACTCCTGTTAGCATGAATAAGCTAAGGAAGCATCGCAGCTGTATTTTAGTCAGGTGGAAGTCACCACTTGAGATAAGAATAGTTGCCTAAAATTCAATAATATGTGCTGAGCTAATGGCCTGTTTTGGCCTTACAAATGCTACTATGACTCTGTCATTGCCTGTGGCAGAGTTTCTTTCTTTTCCTGCCAGTCCCCCAGCAGCAAAAGGCTCAGAGGGATCAGAACATGCAATGCTGACTGGTGCCATGCCCTCTGCATGCCTGGCAGTGGCCAGCATGTAGTACTCCACTTCTCGAAGCCTCTTGCAAAAGATGCTTTGTGGGCTGACTGGAGATCATGGGACTGTGGGACTTGTGGAAATGAATGGTGATAGTGAATGGGTCCCTCCTGCGCCCTTCAGAGATGGCAGGAGCGTGCTGGCTCTGCAAGGCAGGCAGCCACACAAACACACCCATTTCTCATTTCCATTTCTGCTCAAGCCATTTCAAGCAGTACTAAAAAATGCACCTTTTTTAATAGCAAACATTTAACTAGTTTTAAAATCTTCAGGCTATACAAAAGATACATGGAAGCTTGAGAAGTCTGTCAGTTTACTGCAAACAAGTTTTATTTATTGCCAAATCAGAAGCAGCAGTGCCTCAGTAAGCCCTGCAGTCATCTGATCTGCAAGGGCATGTTGTTTAAAGACTTTATAATTAGTTCATTATCTGCGAATGGGCTATGGGCTATTTTCCAATTAATCTACTCATTTTATTCAGGGACTGAATACTAACAATAATAGATCAAAAGAAAATGTATTCCTCTTGTTTCAAGTACTTCTGTATTGTGCTGGTAATTTACTCTGCTCTAGAGTGGTTTATTTCTTTACTCTTTCTTCACTTCTGGCCTGCCCTGAAATATCAGGTCTATTAGGGTGTCTGAGGACTCAAGTTCCCCCATTGGAAGTACAATACTGAAAGGGCTTTTCTTCTCCAAACCAGAAACATTGTCTGAGGCTAAAGATAGATTAAAGGAAATCTGAGCAGTAAAGGAGGATGGGCAGTAGCTCAAATTCTAAGAGCAGCAAAAAAAAGCACCTCTTTATTGGCAACCTTGATCAATATTAGAAGGGAAAAGAAATCAGCATTCATTGCTTTTGCCAATAGTTTTTCCATGAGTAGACCAGTAGCTCTTTTCTTCTTGACAAGGTGATGTATCTGATGTAAATCCAAACCTCAAAAAAATATTAGTTTTAGACACAAAAGACTGTCATTGTCCAAATGAAATATAAGCAACAGAATAACTAATTTCTAGATTAAAAGAAAAAAAAGTCCAGCAAATTAAATAACACCTGCTTTAAAAAATTACCAAATTTAAACAGGAGGAATTCTACACTAATACCCATGGTAATACCCAGCATATAAGTGTTGCCAGTTGCCATCATTTATTCTACTTACGACTACACTTCCAGTGTTTCATCATGTTTTAAACACATTTCCTCTAGTCAGTCTCAATCAGCTAAAGGAATAAGTCACAGTGCTTTGACATAAATACTTTCCTGGGGCTGCACCTGTAAAAAGAAGATCTTGAATTATACTGACACTGAGTAGTAACAAAAGTAAAAAAAGTGAAATAAATGATAATGGAATACTATTTTTATCCAATTTAGAAAATTTCCTCAGAACTCTCATTATTGTTTCTTTTTCTTTTTTTTTGGTCCACTTAGCTGTTGGATGGGGAATGGTGCCCTGTGCTAGAAACACAGTAGGTTTTTAGCTATTCTTACAAAGCATGGGGAAATTATTTTCATACTAAAACTTGGGTATTCAAACTTTGGATGATTTCACTATGTCTGGGTGAAAGGCTGAAACTTTTAAATAAACAAATATAACATCTTGCTGTTGCTATGTGTTGTCTGAGTGGATTAGGGGAGATTTTTCCTTCAACTTTTCTCCTTATCCATTCATATAGGCAAAGAGGTTTTGTTGGAAGACTTTTGGAGGAATGTAAGATGACAGGCATTCATGAGAGCATGAATATTTTCTGGTTTTGACCTCTTCTTGTTTATTACTTATTTCAGCCAGATGCACAAAATAAGAGCTGTGTCTCACATGGCTCCCTGTAAGTGCCAAAGTCTGTGATGTCAATGTTCAGCACCAGAAATGCACAGAGACACTGCCAAATCTGTCCATTCCCAGAGATGCCACAATGGGTTGGTTTCTCAGTTTTTCAGCAGAACTACCATATGTATTAAAAGTATGCACATTAAACCACATTTGATTTTTTCTAAAAATAAGCAGATTGTCATTTGCATAATTTGACAAACAGAATGGGATTCAACTGAGAGTAAGACATCTAAATCTATACAATATGAATGCAAATATGACCATATGAGACCTTACTAAATGGTAGACCCAAGCTCTCAACCATATATTGAAATTGTAAATTTATTTAGCTGACTAGCTGCTATGGTAAGATTCAGTAGCCTAAATATAGGTGTCCAGTGTAATTTTAGATACTGAGAATTATCTTTCATGTCTTCAGCTGCTGCCAAAAAGGGTAGAGGTCTGCTGTGCCTGCCCTATCTACCTGCCCTGGGCAGATCTCCTGAGCATTGCAATCACTGCAGGAAGCCTGTGCTCAAGAAACAGTCCCACCCTGAGCAGCTGCATCGACTGTGACAGGAGCTTAAACTCCTGGCCAAAGCCTACTTGTAAAAACTGTAGTTCAGATATCTTGGTTTTAAACTGAATCCCAACCACAAGCTTCCCTTTCTTCTGAAACGAAACATGTCATTCCAAGAAAGTCTAGGAAAATACAAGGCTGTAACGTCATCAATGCTAATAAAAGGCTGTATTTCCTATGTTGCTTTTTGACTTACAGCATTACAGATTTGTTTGCTGCTGCTGCTTTTGAGGATTAGAATGCATATTTCCCATTTGCAGATGTGATGTATTGGGAGTACTCTCCCTATTTTCAACCCACAGTTCCAATCATTGTAAATCAAGCCTGGAAATCCATCATCATCCAGGGAGTTTCCAAAACAGTAGACTAGAGAGTAATTTTTATGTGCTTTTATACTGCTTGTCAATCTGTACTTAGTTTATGCCCAGAAGAGCAACTTTAATGGGAAAGACTTGAGCTGAGGTTTCACAAGATGAAGCATCCAGGAGTTTTAAGATACTCACGTCCTACTGCTCACTCCTACCTGGTGCTGTGTGCCATCACTCTTTTGCAGGACCAGAATAGCTACTTGCATGGCTTGTGACTCAGGAAATTACCCAGCTCAAAAATAAGATAGTCAGTCATTAAAGAAAGTCATTAAGGAAAGAGCGGTTATTTTAAATTGAAATCAATATACCCAGTTTGTAGTATAGCCACAGGAAGCAGAGTTGGAAAGTGAACACATAGGGATGAGGACAGGGAGAGGGTCTGGAAGAGGGATGAGAGATGGAAGAACAGGGCAAGAATATTTCAAAAGAGTTTTGCAACACATTGCTTTGCCATGAAAAACTGCAGTCTGAAATAACCTCATTGCTAAATAAGCTGTAGCCTGGTGGTTGGTACATGCACCTGACAGCTAAGACACTCTCACTGAACTCCACTTTGCGATTTCCATCAGGAAAGGTTTTGCCCTCTTAGATAAACCTTAATGGAGTGAAATTAGATGGGGAGCCTACTGCATTTACAGAGATTTCAGGCTCTGAGGCATCTCAAGTATTGCTGGACTTACTGAGTTCCTCTGCTAAGGAAGTAAATAGCCTTCCTTCTCTGCAGGATATAAAAAGCTAACCCTTGCACGACTTGGGTACACAGACTGATTTTAAAATCTTGGGGGAAGGCTGGGCTGGGCAAGCTCATGGTTTCTGTCAGCCTGGCTACACGGCTTGCCAGAGGCTGATTCAGCTCTGGTACAAATGTGATGGTGCAGGGTGATGGAGGAGCACCCTGCCCCACACAGTCTCTCCTGTCTCTGGGACTGCCCCCGCACTGTATCAGTGCTCTCTACATCACAGAGACAACTGCTGGGACCAGACTGCCAGTCACCTAATTACCTGCATATGCAGCCAAATCCTGCTTTCTTAATCTGGAAAATACCTCCAGACAGTCTTAATGGAATTTAAAACACATACATATATATCCAGCTTTTGGGTTTGCTTGGCACTGGTATGACTCAGGGGGTCACTGCTGTGTGATGTGGTCACACCTCAAGCTGCAACTCTTTGTTTACCTGTGTTCTCTTCTGCTAAGCTGATGCTATTGCATGAGATAAATTCGACATTTCCAGAAGAAAAGCAGACTTGCCGCCAAAATCATCATCTGTTCCTAATTTCCTGATCAATTATAGAAGAGCTCCCAGGCTCAGAAGGGAACAATAGTCTCCCTCTGAGGTGATAACTTTACAACATGCTACACTGTTCAACCAGTTGCTTTGCTGTCATGGTGTGCATTTTATCTTGCCATGAGCTGCAAGCCTTAATTACAATTTTGTGTCTTCCATTGTCTGAGACAAATGACTAAGTGACTTATAAAGACAATTAGATTTGAATCTGCTCTAACTAATCTTTTTCCAAGTGCAATATCCTATTAGACACACCAGGTCTTTTTCTGAGGGGGATAAGGGAAGATGGGGAGGGAAGAGTGGGCTGTGAAATACTGCTTCAGGGACAAAAAAGCTGAATAACCAATTGTCATTCCTCAGTCTTCTTTGGTTGTCACCAGCTACCTTGTCTACTCCTGCTGCACTTAAATACATCCAGTTGAAACTAGAGCCACAAGAATCACAGAAAGTGGACAAGAAGGTTGAGTCCAAGCCACTGTTTTATGAAAATACACTTAGCTTCTTCGCAGGTGGCAGAAATCAAATTATGTGGTGGTTTTCTCTGACTATTCTTGCATTTGGGGAAAGAGGAGGGTGCCCAGCTTTCCTTTCAATTTGAGCTTTAGGATCTTACGTCATATTGGTGCAGAAGGATATTAACATACTTCAGTATCGCACCACCTTTGCTCTGAAGAGATCATTAACCAGCCCATTACACCAAAATGGAATCATATCTTTAAAAACAGAAAAACTCTTCTTAATTTACTTCCTGAGTCATTTCTACAAGTTCGTGTTTGTCTTTCTTAACTCATAGCTTAGTGCTGCATTTCTTGACCCTTCGATTTTCTTTGTGGACAATTAGATTTTTGTCATAGCCCATGAGATTAACCTCAACTACCTGACCAATTAAGACTGTAACAATTAAATATAGCAGTTAAGACCATATACAACATAAAGCGTCCATATCCATCAAAACAGTTTCTGTGGTTTAACAAAGCAAAAGGACGTTTCCAAATAATATTTGTGTATAACAATGGGGTCAGCTGTTTTCCCTTGAACTTTCAATTTGTATTCATGCTTAACACAAAAAGTGTTTTAGATGTGATCAGAAGTTACCATAAGAGACTCTGGACCTATGTTTTGGGGAGCTATGTTTTCATGTATGGAATAGTTAGATATTAATAAATTACTCAGTACTGGAACTTCTAAGCATGAGGGGTATGCAACACAACTAAAAGGACATCTGTCAGTGCATGTTGTGATGTGCCGAGCCTGAATTATCTACTACCCTGAAATAAATGGAGTGCTTCAGTCTGAATTAGGAAAAACCAAAGGGAAACACAATAATAGTCTCCAAAACATTTCAAAGCTTCCTACTAAAAGGAAGAAAACAAATTACTTTCCAGGTTGACTGGATAAAGGATCAAGCATAACAGGTTTACACTGGAAATTCAGGAGATGGGGCAAGAGCAGTTTTCTAAAAGCTCAAGTGGCCCAGCCCTGAAATAGGTCATGTGGGGAAATTATATTTTTTGACTGATATTTTTTGAAAACTGTTTAAGCAAATTTCTATCAGATCTGGTTTTGATGGAATATTTTCTGTTGGGAAATGCCAGAGGACAACTGGGGAGACATCCCAGGTGGGCAGAACTAAGCCTGGGCCTGCTCCAGTGTCATAACCAGTGCAGTAATATATTGCCAGACTTCTCCCCTTCCCAGTTGCCATACCCCAGCAGCAGGAGAAACACCCCCTTTCTGTGAACTACTTTGTAAGGCTCTGCTTTCCATCAAGTGTGCTTGATAAGTGGTACTCAGATAGATTTAGCAGCTGGAATTTGAAATACCTCTCTCTCTTCCACCCAGAAACCATATATACTTAATGAAATATAAAAATAAGTAAGAATCAATTTTCTATGCAGTAATCTTCAGTTACTGATGCACTAAGTTATTGCTTTCCTTTTTAAAATCATTTATAATTAGTCTTCTTTATTTATGTTGTCTATTCACCTAAAAATGCCACATCTGGTTATCCTGGTGTTATGAAATCACAATAAGAAGAGCTGAAAGACTGACAGCCTACCTCTTTAAATGAACCAACCCAAGATGGAGGTACATAAAATTTTCCTAAAGTTTGAAAAAAATTCCACCTCAGATTAAAACTTAGTTCCCATGTGTTAGATTATAAGGTACTGCATACAGCAAAGAACCAAAAATACATCTCTAGATTATACATTTCTCGAAAATTCCTTATATGAATTGTATAGCTCATAACAGAAATTATTTTTATATATCACAATGAATTTTACATAACATAAACCAATATTTTAAGTGTTTTTTTGAATCTCACTAAACAACAATGTGGATCTTAGACTGTCTTTGCAAATTATGTGTATATTTATAGGGCCCGTAGTATCTGCTTCCCATTCTCAAATAATTTAACAATAATGTATTTTAATCTCTTTAATTATACAGCTAAACCTTGTAATGTGTACATATTTTCTGACTTCAAGAAGTGTGTTTGCAAATTAAAATCGATTGAAAACTTACATTGATTCTAAATATATCATAACATAATATAAGTTAGCATAACATAACACAGTGTCTGGAAATTTGTGGCCTATATAAAACTTACTTTATGAAGCTTAAAGTACAAATGAAAACATTTAATAGAGCAAATTTTCATTCCTAATTGAGTAACTAAAAATGCACTTTAAACTTGGGAAAACAACCATTCACTTTATACTACTTTGATCCCATATTTTTATAAATTCCTTTTACAGGGGCAGGTGAACTTCTTCAGAATAAGGACCCTTGGGAATTTTAAAATAACTTCATAAAAGACCTTTGCTTGTAACAAGAAGTGTTTAAGTTTCTAGGCTGGATCTCTTGCTTTGCCAAATATTCCAGCAGTTTAGAAAGACTTTTCAAGCACAGAAAATAAGAAGGAAGAATGTTCTCTTAAATATAGGGTTTGAGTAATTTTATAGAACAAGGAATTAATATTCTCTTCCTATCTGGAACTACTTGAAGGCATCTCACATGCCTAGTTATGCTTTGCAACACTTCGAGATGAAACTAAAACTATTTCATAACAAAGAGTTTTGGGTTGACCTTGGTTGGCCACAAGTCACCTACAAGCCACTCTGTCACTTCCCCTTCTCAGCTGGATAGGGAAAAAATAAGATAAAAATCTTCTGGGTCAATGTAAAGTTTAATAACAAAAGACCTCACATGGAAGCAAAGGAAAAGAAAAGGATTTATTCTGTACTTCCAATCAGCAGATGATAAGAAAGGATAGCTCCACCCCAGCGAGACCCAGTATGCATATTCAAAATACTCACAGGAATTCCCACTCCAAAAAAGGCTAGAATTTCATCTATGACTAGAGCATATGACTATGAAACATTATTTCCTTAGTCCCTCAAAGAGAGCAAGCAGCTACTCTTGTTGTTGTTGGGGTTTGACCCATTATTTATATAAATGCCTTATTTATATTTTTGTCTTTTTCCTCTTCACTTACAGAGAAAACTGGAGCTTTGGGATATCTAGAAGGGATTATACATGCACATGGCTACCTATACACTTCTTCTCCAGAGTAGCAATGGGAAATTCCTATAATGAACAGCTAATCCTATGTAGAAATAATGTTTTCCTTTCTCTGGGAATTGGCTTAGCTCAAGTCCTATAAGCATGATCAAGTGAAATAAAAAATGTCCCAGGAACACAGAACACCAACATCTTTAAAATACATCCTAAGAATGTGAAGTAAAATGCTATAAAGCTGCATCTAAACACCGGCATGGGGTAAATCTTCCTCTCCACACAAGTAAATACTAGTCAGGAAGAAAACTTGACTCAACAGAAATAAATTGTCCCCACTTAAAAATAAATAAATAAATAAAACTTTGGATAAACTTTAGAAGATTACTTGGGATCTTTGATTATTTACTGAAATATGGCCTGGAATAAATTTACCTTTTCTCAAAAAGGAACATTCCAGGGTTGGAGAGGTGTGAGCAGACCATTTTGATTTAAGGGTCTTTAGCCCCTAGAGAATAGAATTGCTATAATTCACCTTCTTGTCTTCAGTGATTTTCAGCTGATCTGAGACCTTTATCTTCCATTGCTGCCACTTCCATGTTTCTTTCCAGAAACATGAGTTGCACATTAACTATGACCTATAAAGTTTTTCTGTTCACTAAAAGCAGCAAGGCATACTTTTTGGAGCCTATTTGCTTAGTGTAGACTTGAATTAAGTCAAATTTAGGCATCTGAGCTGCCTAAAAACAGTGAATAGGTGGTGATTTAGTGTGCAATTACTTACAACCCAAACTCATTAACTTCACAAAACTAGTTCGAAAACCCCCAAAAGGATGTACATGCTATGAAGCAAAATCAGGGCTGCTGGATCTAAGCTTGACAGCTCCTCAGTCCAAAAATGACAAATGTTTTTCTTTCTAAGCAACTGTGGGCATTCAGCTTATCAAAAGACCGCAGAAATGCAAGTTATGAGAAGCTACTTTGGCATCTCTAATAAACTCTGCTCCTGACATCATGTGTCAGCAGCAACTGAAGAGGAGGACAGAAGAATTTCAATTTTAGATGAATTTACTCTGAGTAAGGAGTCTGAAAAAATTCACAGGGCTTTAATTCCCAAGTTTTGTCTGAAAAACTTTCCTTCTCTGTGCAAAACTGGATGATTGAAAACATCAGGTGATATTATAAATAGTGCTGTCAAATAGATCATAATTTCTGCCAGCTGAAGTATACCAGCTTGGCATTGCAATATTTTCCTTGCCATTTGTGGAAAATGTAATTGGTATTTTTTTAACAAAACAAAAAAAAAAAAAAAAAAAAAAAAAAAAAAAAAAAAAAAAAAAAAANACAAAACAAAACAAAAGAAAAAAAAACAGAAATCAACAAAAATAAAAATCCCATACCTTTAGATGCTATAACTGACAGACACAGATCCCCAGATGCAAGCCTTGACATTTTCTTTCTCAACTTAAATCAGGGCACAGCACAGGCCAGCTGGGAGAGCTGGGAGTTGCTCAGTTTAAAAGCATCTCCCCTGGGAAGCAGGGTCAGCCCCTCATGGACCATTCCCATAACACTATCTGGGAGCCTGACTCCAGGTTCTCCAAAGGAAGGGGCTGCCCTTGACCCCTCTACCTCCAAGGTGTCACCCAGACCTCCAGGAGCAGGGACATTCTCAGGGTCCTGATGCTGTACTTCATCCGCACAATATCCATCAGTGCCAGGGAGAGACTGCACACAGACAGGCAGGAAGCCTTTCCACACAAAATACATGAGCCAAAACTGAATTTCTGCTACTCAACTCTTCTATCAGTTCACTGTTTTTATTCCATAGATATTAATCTCTTAAGCTAACTGCTGTATTCCATCTGTGCTTTGTCCTGACAACTATCACCCCCATGAACAGTATCTGTATTTCATGAGTGGAGAGGTTTTACATCATTTTAGTTGCTGTCTCAGGTCCTGCTTCTGAAAAGAGCCTTACACAGGCCCAGGGTCCTAATTTCCTGTGAGGACAGGCAAAAAGAAAACCTCAGTAGTGGATTTATCATGCAAGACACAAATGCAGCCACAATCAGTACAAGACAACTCTCCAGGTCAAAGTGAAGTGCTCCATGTTAAGGATGGTGGTCAGCCTTTTCTGAAGTGCCTGTGGAAATGTGTCCATAAAGGAGAAATAGGGAAAGGAACCATAGCAGGATTTGGAATTGGCAGCAACTTCTTCACACCAGCTTCTCACATGCAAGTTTTACTCCATGCTCAGAATGCTGTGAAGTGGCCTAGTCTTTAAAAACCTAGGACTCAGAAGGCTGATCTCATCGATCTTGAGATGGTGAAGCATAAGAAAATTTTGTCAACATGTGATGTGACTGAGGACAATATTGTGCCCAGAGAACAGCAAGTATTCAGCAAAGCATTGAGTTTTGACACCATCAAAGCAGCTTCAGTCACAGGGCAACTGCTCAATCAGTCTGATTCAATTGCAAATGTCCTGGTAAACAGCAGGATGCTAAATGCAGACAGCTATGAGCCATTCAGTTCTTTGTAAATGGTCCATTTACTGCAATAAAGAAATGAGGGTCAATAGGGAAATGCTGTCCTTATTTATTTATTTCATTGTTCATAAAGCCAATTCATTCAGGACCATTAGGTTACATATCCAACCAACCCTAGAATCATACCAGTTTCTTAGAATGTCTTCCATTTTTTGTATTATTTTTAACAAGTTTTTCTCTCTTGTATAATGTATAACTAGAAAACCCTCAGAGGAAAATTTTCTTCCTTTCTCAAGTGCTATGAAACACAAATAGCTATAACAATAAACCAAATTTCTTACTTCTGTGACTTCATTGATTTAAAAGTGTTCAAATGCAGATAATCTGGAATAATAACTCCCTTCAAGTGTGAGCAGATAAAACCACTAACAAAAAGCTGCCATAACAGCTGCAGATTAACTATCACAATATATAGGACTAAAACTGTTCTTATTTATATCAACACAGAGTGATCCACCTTGAATCATCAGGTGAGCTTTTATTTGGAAACCAGCCATAGAGTTTTTTATAACACGGTACTTTTTGAGCTAACCTAAACAGAAGATGCTCAGTGGAACTCCATGAAAAGTAACAGAGGACATACCAGAGAAAGGTCACTGATCTTCACCTCAGATGTGTTTATGTTGGATGTGGGGTTGTTTTAGTTTGGGCTCTAGAAATTGGTGAAGTCAGCAGCAGGAGTGTAGAGGTAACATATGCTCTATACCTTATCAAATCTTTCCTTGAATGCAGCCTCTCCAGTTGAATTTATAGAAAAATATATTGCACTACCACCCTCACCACATATCATGTCACCTTGTGCTTAAGTTGAATTTGGTATATGATTTTGTTGGTGTTGCCTTTGGATTCAGCTTATGTTTCTGGATGCTCAGATACTCGATATGTGTTGTCCTTACTAAACATATGCACAACAATGCAGGCTCAGGAGCATTCTGTGGACGTGATTTACTTTGCAGGTGATGGCTCAGTGTCAAGACACAGCCTGGAGAAGCTGTCAAAAATGCTTTGGCTAACATAGAGACCTGTAAGATGAGAGTTTAATTCACGTTGTTTCTTCTGACTGAAAATCATTACTTCTGGACAAGTTTTTTGGAAAATTTGAAAGAATTTTTTACACAACTACATACAACTAGAACTATTCACATTTTTTACTGGTTTTGGGAGTATTTTAATTAATATTTTGTATGGGAAAGCTAAGTCATGAAAAGGTCTTTTTGTGGGGTTAATTTCACTCTGCCACAAACCCACTGACTAAAGCATGTTTATGGCAAAAACGTTTATGTGCATTTTTTTGCTCTAAATTAAACACAGATGATAATTGCAATGAATCAGTGAAAAATGGTTGTATAATTTGAAAATGTAATTAAGTGAAAAGTGTATTAGTCTTCAAAAAACACTGGGATGGCTCTAAGTGTGCTGCCATGGCTTAGCTTATTGAATTCCTGTGACCATGACTGATACTAAGGACCACTCTTTAGTGATGTTCTAGTGATTCATCATTGAGGATATTCTGATGACTCAGTATTCTGGCAGATGAAGTGGACTTACAGAAAGATGTTATCTGGGGGAAAAGCCTTCAATATATCTGAATAAAACTGCAAAAGTTTCAGAAAGATAGATTACTGTCTTAATTTTTATATGTGTTGTGCAATGTAATTGCTTTTTCATTGGTGCTGCAAGTTTAAATCTGTGAAAAGAGGATTCTGTTTTGCATGGGGAATCAAAGCTTAGGGAGTGAAATGGGAAAAGAGATATCATTTCTCATCATCCTCGGCTTTGGACAGACGAGTGTAGTTAACAAAAGCACTGTTTAGACACATTGACCAAAGTTCCTCCCAGACTAAACAAAGAAGCAAAGGTACACATCTGTAGTCATAAATTGTCATCTAAATATCTGTGCTAAAATAATCATAATATCATAGAATTGCTTAGGTTGGAAAACACGTTTAAGTCCCAGAGTTAATCATCCAAGTAACCTATCACTGCCAAGTCCACCACCAAACCATGTCCCTAAGTGCCACATGCCCATGTCTTTTAAATATCTCCATGGTACTGGGGCTTCACCACTTCCCTGGGCAGCCTGTTCCAGTGCCTCATTACCCTTTCTGGGAACAAATTTTTCTTGATGTCTGACCTAAACCTCCTCTAGCACAACTTGAGGTCATTTCCTCTTGTCCTATCACTTATTACCTATGAGAAGACCAACCCCCACCTCATCACACCCTCTTTCAGGTAGTTGTAAAGAGCAACAAGATTCCCCCTGAGCCTCCTTCTCTCCGGGCTAAACACCTCCAGCATCCTCAGCCACTCCTCATTAGACTTGTGCTCCAGACCCTTGCCCAACTTCACCAGCCTTGTTGCCCTTCTCTGAACACACTCCAGGACCTCAAAGTCCTTTTCTAATGAGGGTCCCAAACCTGAACACAGTACTCAAGGTGCACCAGTGCTGAGCACAGGGACAAAGCATGGTGCAACACAGCAGCCATGCAGTAGGTATTGATGTAGCGTCGTAGAGCAATGGACCACATTAATGCACCATATTAAATGGACCATTAAATGAAATTGAGCACATTAAATACAATTAATACTGCCAGTGCTTGCCCTGTGCATACATTCAATAATGCAGACAAATGCCTTATACATGCTCCAAGAAATGTGCACCCCAAAGCTCACAACATTATTCCTCCATAGTCGTGTCTATGCTTTGACCACTTCTCCTTGTCGTTGAAAAGGTGCTGAGAGCATCCAACCTGCCAGGCTTCAGCTGCCAGGGCTCAGGGCCAGCACCCCAGCAGCGCAGCCAGGAGAAGCCCCACTCCTCAGGGGACACAGGGAGCCTGCAGGGTTGCTGTGGCTGCAGCCCCCACCGTGGGCACACTGCTTCCAATGCACACCCCTGTATTGGACCTCCCAGTGCCACAATGGCAGGGCCAGCCTGGGGGCAAGGGGGTCTGGGATAACCCCATTACTGACTTTGTCCTGTCCTGCTCTCACACTCAGCCCCTACAAGGCATCCAGACTCTGGGGGCTGTATTACAATAGCCTGTAAAATTTGTTCTGTTATTTCTCTATTATTATAGTAGAGATTTAAAAAAAAAAAGAAAGAAAAAAATTGCTGAGAATGTTAGTATCAAACTGCAATAACTTCCCTTGAAATGGATAGTAAATCTTCCTATATTTTAAGTCCATATAGTGGGCATAACATTAAATAAAATTAATATTGCTACTCCTTGCCCTATTCATATATTCAATAATGCAAACCTGCGCTTTATTTGAAGCTATGTATAAATTTAATATACATACTGTTGCAACAAGGTCACTTTGGAGTAATCTGTTTGATTGATTCCAAGGAGGTGGCATGCAGAGGGAAAAAGTAATCTTGTATGGAAAACACACAATATCAACCTGAAAAGAGCCTGTTTACAAGTCAGAGTATATAAATGACAACTATTATAGTTTTACTTATACCACACAGCCAAGCTTAGTAGCAGCTTTGCCAGTTATTTTCCATAATAAATTTGATTCTCTTCAGAGCTGGCCTACTTGCTGTGTTTGTCACTCCACTATCAGAGTACTTTACACACACAAAATCGGCTCTGGGTTTTTGCCTTCAGATGAATTCTTGTACCAGCTCCTCCACTTTGTGCTATCAGAACCATAAGCTATCAATCAGGATGAAAACATCTTATGAAAAGAAGAAAGGACAAAGTAATATTCTCTAGAACATTTCTCTTCAGCACATATTGCAAACAAGCACTGTGAGGTGACTGACAGCACAGAAAGAGAAACTTCCATTGCAGTATGTGTGTGAATAAAAGAGATCCAAACAGGAAGCACAGGCCCCTTTTCTCTTAGCACAGTGCCCTGACAATATTTAGTTGGTGCTCGTCATCAATATTTAGGCCAGCCAGAATAGGCTGATGTTTAAATATTAGTATACTTGTGTTACAACATTTACATTTTTTAAATCTGAAATGGCCATGAAACTTTAGCAGAATCCAAGTCACCACCCTATTATTCTCTTCTGCCTAGCAGGCAAAGGCCACTGGATGCTGGCTCAAACTCAGCTGCAGAGAAGTATCTTCTCAGACCTTATTTCAAAAACATTCTAAGGGAAAAGGAAATCACTACATCATCTCATAAATTGCTCCAGCAGGTATTTGATCCAACTATGAAGAAAAGAACATGCTCATTGTCCTGACTTTTCATTTGGTCAACTGTCAGCTAGTACGTGTCAGTGTAAATGTTGAGACCCTTTCTGCCTTTCTACTCCTTACTTTAGCCCAAGAGAGAACTGCAGTAGTTCCTCAGCCCCCTGATGAGGTCTATGAATTGGACAGTGAGAGAACAGTGGCTGAGGACTGAGGAAACTGAGCATTGTTTATCAGCTGTACAGTGAGTTCATATATTCTCTCTTCTGTTAGCACTGGAAGGGGAAACAAAAGTTCTTAAATCATCAGAAAACCCTTTCTCATCACTGATCAAAAAATACAGCCATATTTTCTACAGAAGATGAGTACAATAAGATCTGAGAGTACCATAGGTAGGAGATTAAACAGAAAAGTCAGGCTTGGTGTTTATGTTCTCTGTTATGTGAGTACAATAAGCTATTCTGTGTTGATATTTTTTCTTCTGAGATCATGCACAAAAGCACATGCATCAGGCCCAAGAACTGTAGGTGGCAGACCATCTTGGGCTGCTTTCAGACTTACGCTTAGATCTACTTTTTATAAACACAATTTGACAAATTGGATTCCTCTGGGAAGCTCTCACAGCCTTCCTCAGTCATTGCTTTGTGCCTCAACACCTTTCACAAATTACAGAAACTTTTCCTTTTTTCTCTGTTGTATTCATAAAGGAGAAGATATCATGTGTATTCATACTCCATCCACCCTGACTCTCTCTTTTCTGCATTACTCAGTCATACATTATATTCAAAGTCCCAGATTGTTTAGGGCTTGGCCCTCCATCAACTTTGCCATGATATTGATTTTCCTGTACAACCTATAATGTGTGGAAGTTCTGTGGATGAATGATGCTACCAGAAGTTTCTTCTTATATTGCTGGTAAAACATTTTTAAATTTATGCCTTTTTGTTTCCCATGTCACTGCTTTGCTAACAGCAATTCTCCATCCATAACAATATTTTCCTGAAGAGCCTTGATTCAACCCTTCTAGTGTGAACATTTTTAACTGCTTTAAAAACCTTTTAGACTCTTCAGGAAGGTCATAAAGCACTCAAAATAATCTCACTCCTCCTTTTAAAAAGCATTTGTGGTGGACCAATATATTGCCTCAAACATGCTAATTACATCTGATAATAGCTGGATATTGCATTATAGGACAGGTGCAGCAAACTCAACAGCAGCACTCTACTTGTTCCATCATGTTAATGAAAGCAATAAATCAATGACATGTTTCAAACCTTGACTTGTTCCAGAAAAGGGGAATACTAACAAAATTTAGCACATCCAGCTTAGAATTTCTCCCAGATGGATAGCTCTCTTTTCACTCTGGAAGGGTCTAAATTCTCCTTTCAGCATAAGGGCAATCTTCCAAGATGCTGAGCAGGCAATGGATCTGAATGTACCCTTTTTTGGGAGACTGTATTAACTTTGAAACAGGTACACTATTCAGATTAATGACAGGGAAAACAGAGGCCTGAGATGAATGATACGAGGAACAGAGTGTATGGAAGATGATTTTACAGAGATAATAGGAAACAAGGAAACTTCAATTCAGAAAGCCATGAAAGTCTATTTTCCCTTTTGTGCTATAAACAGAAAATTTCAGTCTCCAGAGAAAAAAAGTAATATGAAAGGACTTTAAAACATTGACATCTCATAGTCTTGAGAATGAAGGCAAAATTAAGGCTAGGTTTAAAAATTCAAAGGCCTAAATGATCAGAATAGGAGCTATACGTCATCCATCTTAGAGTATTGTGCAGTTAAAGTCACTGATGATACATAACCCTGTTTTCTATGGGGTGTGTACACCTCAGTCTGCAGGTGCTGAACAGATACTTCTCCTCTGATGTTTTGATATCCTTCCTTAAGTGCTGTAGCATATACAGACATTCATTTGATAAAGCAGAAGGTAATCAGAAATAGCTACTAGTAATATTCAAACATCACTAAAAACTAAATTTGCCACTCTGAGAGGGGCCAACATACGGCCCACCTAGAGTTTTAGTTTAAAATCTGGTCAGTATGCTGGGTGGCAGTAACCCGTAGATACCAAAGGGCTGCAGGCGTTAGCCTAGTGTAGACTGTCATGGACAGCAATGAGAGTAACCAGGGATCTAATTTCATTTGGGCAAGGATCTGAACATCTCTTACAGTTAACAGAGGAGTGAAGGTGTTCCAGTTCTCTGGTCAGGGCCATTTTCATTTCTGTAAGGAACTTGTTTATGCAGAATTTAAGAAAAGGAAGTAGATTCTTTGCTGAGGGATAAAGACATGTAATATATCACACCACAGAAAAGCTTCAGATCACTCTGTTAAATTTTTCCACTAGCTGACTGTGGTATCCCTAACTACTTGTTCTGACATCATGGCACCTGGCTCCTACACATCCTCAGCTCTGAAGAAGAGCTTTTTAGCAGGTCAGCTCACAGCATCAATGACATCTGAGGTAAAGTCATTCAGCCTCTGTTCGGTCTTTGATGAATGTAATGACTTTTAGGTATAGCAGACACTACCAGTTGCAATACCTGAATTTCAGCTCCTGTTATTGCAACATTGCAATACTTTTTAGTATTTATGATCCCTCTTCATTGTTTTTTGTTATTTAGGGGCTAACAAAGTGTGGAAGACACACCAAGAAAAAAGATAGATTTTACTTAGAGAACTTGATGTGACTGCATTGTAAATTTTCTTCATAGTTCACACAGAGAAGTTTCTACACCATGTGTTTCCCTCAACTGTTATTTTAATAACCTCTTCTATGTAGCATCCTTTAACACTGAGGAAATCAGTCTGAGCATTTATTGAGATACCTTTCTGTCTGCCCTGCCTTGTGCAAAGTCATGCTGTAAACAACTTGGTTTGATGGATGTGTACTGAGTATGGAGAGGCTCAGAAGGAAAAGGGTTGGACAACCCTTACCAAATGAGTAAATGTCAGCAAAGTATTAAATTGACTTTTTGGTATGGAAGACTATACAAAATTCTATTTATATTAATCGCTGTGTTTCTTCAGCACCTGAATATGTAAGTTTAAAGGAATTTAGAGAAAGAAACTCCTCTGGCTTACTATTACAGTAATAGCAATTACCAGCTACTGCAATTCAGTCTTTGCTATTTTGAAATGACAAGTAACCAAAATTTTTACCTTTTGTTTGTTTTTTTAAAGGTTTCAAACATGCAGAGGTAAAAACTGTCCTCTCTGATGTTATTATGCAGCTTGGAGAAGTAAATCAGGCATTTTATTAAAACTTAGCTAACACAAATATATCATCATCAAGGAATTATATGGATACATGTATGAAAATTTCTGTAAATAGTGTGACATATTCAGAACACACTGGCATGATTTTGAAAAGGAGGGAATCTTATTGAGATGGTCTGGAGATATAACTGTGACCTGATTCTGTTCTCCTGAAGACAAACAAGTAAAGCATGCACAATAGGGGTAAAGAAACCATGGCAAAAATTGAAAAACTGACTTTGGTTTCTAAGTTTTACTTGTAGTTTCATTGTTAGAAAAACTTAGGCACAGCACTTGCCTCTGTCAGCCACCTCAAAAACTGACAGTCTAATGCCAATGGTAATCTGTGTAAAATACTGCTTTCAGCTGTCATTTTGGAGATGTTCAAGAGACTTGGACTCAGCTAGCTAAACCAAAGACTCCTTAAACAGAAGGCAAAAAGAAAGGGAGAAATGAGAAGAAAGAGGGTAGAAAACTCTGGTAAAAAGAAAAAGAAAAAAAAAAGCAGTAGATGAGTTCAGATGTAGAACTTGTAACATTCAATAGGCATCTGGCAGCCAGACCAACCTGACAGTGATCATGGTGTCATCTGCTCTCTCCCTTTAGGACTGTCAGGCCATGACATCTCTCAGAGTCAGAATGATAATGGCACAGTGGTATTAATATAGTGGGCTCTACAGTCCCAGGCACAACTGTGAAACTCATTTGTCTTAGCTTCATATCTTACTTGTATCCAAATTGAATTGTGGTCATTCAGAATAGCCATCTGCTCATTATTTTGTCCAGTAATTGACCCTCATTTTAAGTTGGGAAAAGAAGTTCACGAGTTTCTACGTTCCTACATCTCCTACTTACAAGTGCAATCTCAGCATTGCCATTCTCGTGAAAAATGTCAAAGCCTTTGATTTATTAGATTAATTCAATTTTTCTGGCTTTGGCATCTTTTTATAAACATTTCTCTGTGAAGGGATGAACTGCATTTCTGTTACTGGAACAGCTCCTCTGAGCTGTGTGCTAAATGCCTCTCCACTTTGCTCTACTTGATATGCAAGAGAACTGACTGGGACACAATTCCAGAATGTTTGTGTCTGGGAAGCTGAAGAGTAATTAGGCACATTCTTCTGAGGAATAGAGCCTATGCTACACCTGTACCTTACCTTTTCCTTATGAGTATCTTCAAGAGGTCATCATGACAAGTGAGATTCACTTGCCAAGACACAACCGTCCTTGGGATGGGAGGTTTCGCATCACCCTGACTGGGAAAGTGGCTTTATTGGTTAGCAGGACAACTCATGAGCATTTCTACACTGATCCCATCTCTTTCCCCCACACCTGCAAACTTATGTCCAAACTGATTTTTAGGTTCTAACACAGCAATGAAATCAACTTGGTGAAGATAACTTGACTTGTAAACTGCAGTAACCAAGAGTCTTAATTTGTTGTATCCTTTGTCAGTGCACTGCTGTTTTAAAACTGTATTGTGTCATACACATGCCAGCTAATAATATACAGGTCTATATTAGCTGCCTTGGAAATATATGTGGCAACATAACACATTTGTAGTAATGTCCTTCACTGCACAAAAAAACCTTCCTACCGAGCAGGTAGAAAGAAGCAGAGACATTTAGAACCAAAAAAATAACAATTTTTCAGATGACAACTGTAGTGCATCCAGACAAAGACAATCCTGGAGATCGAGCACAAGATGAGCTCAAAAAGGGCAGACTTGTTTTGCATCATACCTCAGTCCAATCTGCTTTCTGGAATGGTCCAGGCAGCTGACCATCCTTCCCAAGCACAATGGCAGTAGTGCTGTGCAACAGTGATAGACAGGTCCATCCAGCCAAGTTACCATGCTCATAGGAGACCTTGCAGGGCCTGAGAGTTTATCTTCAGGTAGTTTCTTTAGACACAGAAGCAGTACAATAACTTTACCTTGGTCTTTTTGCTTTAGTTAACTTTCAGATTAGGTGAAGCCAATTTTGTCCCAGACAACTCACAACCAATCCCAGCAGCTATTGTTCTCTCAATACCAAATGACTTTCCTCCCTCTAGACTACTTACCAATCTCCTTCCACGCTCTTTCTAGTGTTTGTTTAAATATAAATTTCCTGGTTTTCATCATAGAATCATAGAATATGCTGAGTTGGAAGGGACCCATCAGGATCATCAAGTTCAGCTCCTCCTGCACAGGACACCCCAAGAGTCACATCATGGGCCCACCAGCATTGTTCAAGCAGTTCTTGAACTCAGACAGGTTGGTGCTCTGATCACTTCCCTGGGCATTCTGTTCCAGTGTCAAGGAGAGAGATTCTAAACTTGATTGTGTTCCCTCTACACATGATTATGCTCCCAGTGTTGTCTCTGAAAAGCATGTGAATTTTGCAGATTATCATATCAAGCACTGAAACACACCACTGATTTCCTGCCGAACTCCTATTGTTGCTCACCCCTAGTATCTGATCTCTAGGTGCCCAAGTGTGGAGTTTCACTTACTCACCTGAATGTCATACCAAATTATAAAGGACAATGACAATTATTATATATTTTTAATGTATAAAGGGTAGAAAGGCAGGAAGACTAAGTGCTCTCCATTGTTTTATGAGTTTTTGACCTTCAGGAGTACTCAGTGATTTGGAGATCACAAGGAAAGAGAAAAACAATGCAGCAGCCAGAAAGCTGGCTCAATGTTTCATGCTGAGGGTGTCTCAGAAACAATGAAAGTTCACAGAGGAAATCAGTGATATGGAGGAAAGGGAAAGGAGGGTGGGATGGAAGAAGACAGAGAGGAAAGAAAGCAAAAGGAGAGGGAGGAAAGGAAGAAAAACCATCAATCTTTTCAGGGTTTAGTCTTGCTTTTCTTGAACTGAGAATTTTGTGATGGCCTTAAGTAACAGGGGAAATACATTTTGTACTTTCACCTGCAGGTAATAATATCCTTCTCCTTAAAAACAAAATACAGTAAAAAGCAGCCCAGGTATCTTCCAGATGCCAGTACTTGGGCTGTTTTCCTGTGCTTCCTCAAGCACTGCCCATCTCTTGTCTCCTGCCTGTAGCAGGGAGCAGTGTGTAGACTGCAGAGCCCTTAATTCACACTGGCACCAATAATCACAGACCTCTCCTTCCCTTCAAGGTCCTCCATGCCCAGAGCTAGGTGTCACATGTCTCTAGAGCATGTCATCGCAGCCTTACTTTGGGTTCATGCTCTTAGTTTGCTGGCCTGGAAGGGCTGATGCCAGGGTCAAGGAAGCAGTAAAGTATCGAATGGTGGGTCACTAACCAGAGCATCGCAATCAAGAAGGACTTAGAAGGTGGCAATTTCACAGCAAGTCACAGTTTCTTGTTTTGCCCATCATTTTCCACATGGTTCAATGCTCCACCACCTCCCCTGCATATGCCTACTCTCAGGAGGATGGTTTACATAGCTTCATTTTGGCATCAAGGCATACTTGTCACTTTGCTGGCTAATCTAAATAAATGAGCGAGCTCCTCTTTTTTTCTATTCAGCTTTTTCTTCTTATTAGGGATATTATATGGTAGGCAAAGGTAAAGACTTGAGCTGGTGTACCCCAGGAGTTCAGCTGCAGCAGTCTCAGCTATAAAACTTGGACTGTCTTCAGAATCATCCAATGAATTAACACTTCAACTTGTCTCACTTCAAACACACTTCAACTACTGAATTTTTCCAGCTGTATGTAAGGTCACTTTAATTTATTTATTTTAGTCTCCGAATACTTCAGTATACTTTTTTTTGCTTTATGTCACACTACTGCTCCCTGCTGCCCAAGTCTATTTCAGATCCACAGATGCATTTTACACCCCCTATGCATGAGACAGATCATATACTGACTGAGGGTAACTGGCTCCTCAGAAGCAGAGGAGTTGTCAATGAGATGTTTGTCTCACCATGATTAATTACTGTGAAATGCCCACAGAGATTTAAAACCATGATTAATTACCAGAAAATATGCAGAGACCTTAAAGACTAAATTCAACTACTTGCTAAGTTTACCCAAGAGTTCCTGTACATCCTGCATCTGGGGACACTTCTGCAACACGCAATCAACTGATAAAACTCCCTCAGAACATATGGCGAATTGTCAGGAAAGGGCTAAATAAAAATAGCTTGTAGTAAGCTCTGTGTCAATGCCTGAGGTGTTAATAGTCTACTTCTTTACCTACTGTTTTTGTTTTACCTAGAAGATACTAATTTTTTTGCAAAGGAAAATACCTTAAAATAAGCAATTACATTGTTGGTGGTGCTTTTTTCTTATTTGGCCTGCTCAAAGTCATAAGAGTTACCATAAGGCTAATGTTCTTCCTGAGTAAAAAATGCTAGATCCTATCTGTATAATGCATTTCTTTCCTATTTTATTCAGCACAGAGGCTGAGGAGATCAACAAGCTCCAATATTTTACATTAAGTTTATTAAAGATCTAAATTTTAATAGGTTTGAAATCATCTTCTGAAATCCCCCATTAAAAGCTAAGAGCAACTTACTCCATTTTCTGGGAACTTTCCCAAAGACTTTTATCATTCACATAAAATCCAGAAACCAGACCACACTGTATCATGTGAGAGGGAGGAGGTTAGTCAGTTGACCCGTATTTCTGCCACACTTGGCTCTTGCTGGATTCATGACACCTTGCAGATGAATGCTGATAAGCACTCTCATACTTCACCACGTAGAAGAAATCTCATGCTGTGCTGGGAGAGAGAGGCTGGGGAAGAAGTCGTGGCAGTGAGGGTGCCTATTACCTGCACAAAGAAGTAACCAGAGGGCATCACGTACTGTGTTAACTCCTTCATTTGGTAAAACCCCATCAAGAGCACAGTCTCCTTGAATGAGAAAAATGTATTATAATAATCACTTAAATCCTTCTTCTTTTCCATGCAAAACTTCACCACATTTTCAAAACATTTCAGTTGACTGCACTGATTTAAGCAATTTTAGAAAGTTTGGATTCTGTAACACTCAAAATCCTTATTGAATTTTATCACTGGGCTTTCTGTGAGTGAATTCCTTTCACCATTTCCTCATTTCCTTCTGCTAATTGCAATCCATTTAACACAGCTTTACCATGTTGCTATCCAGCATGTTGCAGTTAAAACCACAGGGTAAAATGGGTGCTCTGAGAAGTGGGATTCCTTCTCAAGATAATTTACCCAACTTTACACCAACTTATATAAAAAAAAGACCTGTAGAGATCTTTGAATACACACATACTATGTCTAAGTTCTAGGTACAGAGTAACGATATCCTTTAGTAGCAGGTACAATATGCCCAGGGATTTAGTCCTACACAGAGGTTGGGTATACACAGCAACTCTTTTCTTTTTAGCAGACCTGTAAGAAAAAGATCAAACAATTAAACCTGCTAAAGCTGAAAAAACCCCTTCTTTCCCTAGTCTCCTCAGAGCCTTTCACTTCCTACAGTTTTACAAACCTGGCTGAAGAGAAGCTGCTGAGAGAACATTGTGAGCATCAAATCTTTATTCCTTTGGGATTTTATTAAACAAGAAAAGAATTTTAAGAATTTTAATAAAGAATAAGAGAGAGGAGGACTCAACTCTGAAAAAAAGAACCATCAAAATTTGACCTAGGAACACCCCAGCCTCTACTGTTTACACATTTGCGACCATACAATGTTTTCCTTTCAGTAGCAGCTATCGAACAGGTTCCAACCTAAGCCTAAGGATGAAGTAACTTGCCAGAGGGGTAGCTTTAAACAACATTGTAGGAGATTAACTCTATCTAAGAAGTGGGTTGAAGACCAGGTATCCTCTCTCAATAAAGGAACTACAAGATGACAACACAGAGCTGAGCTAAGAGTAGAGAATTAAAGAGAATATTGGAATTTTCTAAGACAAACAGAAAAATCTGAAAATAATTACAATCTATAATTGCAAAGAAGTGCTCCACTGGTACCTGAATTGGGTAGGAGTTAGGTGTCCTTCTGAGAAATTGCCCCAGACTGCACCAGCCTGGGAAACTCACTCTTAGTTGTAGTAGCAGGAAAGCTGGCCTTACTTCTCTACACCTAGCATAAGCCGGTTGTTTAAGTTGCAAATGTCCCTTTAAAATGCTCAGGCTGTGAAAAAAATAAAACCCAACACATTGGCATAATGAAGTGCAACTATAAGGAACAGGTTTTTAATGGGAGAACACAGATGTTGTATGCACAATGGCTATGGTTTAAATTGAGAAGTGCCATTGTTTGGCCATCATTTCAAATCACAATACTCTAAAGGAGAGTTATCAGGACATACACACTTGAGGAGCACAAAGCTAGGGTAGAGCTAAATTGTTATATCTGCTCTGCTCTGACTGACTGAAAAGAAAATGGCTTTCATGTGCACAAAAAACAAGAAGCAGAAAATTGTAGCTGGTGTAGGAGGGCAGAGCAGGAGTGAAAAGCAAAGGGCATGGACAGCAGCAGCCTCCCATTAGCTGATGGCAAGGAAAAAAAATATTTTTTTCCCCAAAGCTGGCACTACTGCAATGGGTAGGAAGACAGTGATGATGCCTTGGAGCCCTCAGGCTGGCTGTGCACTGGCACTGAAACAGGAGGAAGAGGGAAAGGGATGTGAGCCCCCAGCGCTTGTTTCACTAGGCAGAGGTACCCAAGTCAGCCATGCCATACCACTGAACAGATCCCCTCCAGCAAGTTCTCCTCACCACAGGGATCTTGAGCAACATTTAGGCTGCTGCCATAAGACAGCACACCTACCTTAGTGACAAGATCATCAGCAACCACTTGTGGTGATAACTTCCACTCCTTTTATTTGCCCTGCACTTCAGAACAACCAAAGTACATGCTCTGAGTTAGGGATTCTGGATTGGACCTCCCAGGTGTGGTGGTAATAGAAGTAATACCTTATATTTTATCAGTCACTAAGTAAAGTATATCAGCTGCATGTCCACAGCTCTTCTCCAGTACATGCCTTGATCTGAACATTTCAGACCAGCTGTAGATGACAGCTCTTCTCTCTCCCTTGGAGAAACAATCATAGAATCATAGAAACAGAGAATGTTAAGGGGCTGAAAGGGACCTTAAAGATCATCTAATCCCAACCTCCTCTGCCATGGGCAGGGACACCTTCCACTAGACCAGGTTAATCAAGGCCTTACTCAACCTGGCCTTGACCACTGCCAGGGTTGGGGCACCTACCACTTCTCTGGGCAACCTGTGCCAGTGTCTTACCACCATAACAGTGAAAAATTTCTTCCTAATATCAAACCTAAATTTTCCCTCTTTCACTTTGTACCCATTACTTCTTGTCCTGTTACTGCAGTTCCTGACAAAAAGTCCCTCTCTGGCTTCTCTGCAGGCCCCCTTCAGACACTGGAAGGTTGCTATCAGGTCTCCACACAACCTTCTCTTCTCCAGGTGAACAGTCCCAGCTTTCCCAGCATGTCTTCTCAGGGGAAGAGTTCCAGTCATCTTATCAGCTTCATGGCCCTCCTCTGGTCTTGCTCCAACAGTTCCATGTCCATTTTATGCTGGGGGCACCAGAACTGGACATAGTACTGCAGGTGGAGTCTCAGAAGAGCAGAGGGGAAGAATCACCTCCTCCAACCTGCTGGCCATGCTCCTTTAGAAGCAGCCCAGGATTTTGTTGGCTTTCTGGGCTGCAAGCGCTCACTGCTGGCTCATGCCAAGTTTTTCATTGACCGTCACTCCCAAGACTTTCCACACTCAGTCACCTCTCTGTCCATCCAGCACGTGTGTCTGGGATTGCCACAAATATCCTCCTCTGGACACTGTATTTATAAAAAGGGACAAGTACCAGCCAAACTCATTGGTGCTTAAAGTAGGAGACTTTAAAGGCCTCTATAGAACAATGTTTCTGGGGAATTTACCTTCCAAGTCAGCACTGGTCACTAATTTAGATTATACAGGTCAGTTACACAGCAGATCATTATATCCAGGGTTGCAAACAGTCCAATAGGCTCCCCAAATCTCTTTCACCAGCACTTGCCTACATTAACTGTCCAACAGAAGCAGGGAATTCCAATTAATGGGCAATAAATCTGATTTTTCCATATACTTCACCACTATAGAAAAAAAGGGGACAGAAAAATCTGAAGAGTCATAATAAAATGATAAGACAAGTACAGTGAAAAGAAATCTAGGTATATTCTGATTGCATAGAAACTGTCAGATTTATCCCATGGCAAATCATGGGAAAAGAATTGCCAATCAAGAGCCACTTTCTTCTCAAGACAGCAGGGAAGAGGGGGATAATGTGTAGAACCGATAAGAATTTTCACTGGTCAGGAAAAATACAGAAAGCAGAAAAGCCCATTTAATTCATATTCTTCAGGATAATGCAGGTCTCCATTATACCTTTCTTTTGCTTATCTCTTTCTGCTCTCTCCTTTTTGCTACTTTACACAGCTGTCAATTTGGGAGTGAAAAAGTCAAGATGCTCTTCAAAAATTTTTATCCCACAGAAGATATGGAAAATGGTCAAAAAGCCTGGGCTAAAGAAGAATCTCTGGTGCCCACTCCTCATACACATAGTTTCACCACTAGACATTGTGGAAAAGGTATGCTGTTGGAGATAGAGGTATCCGCACCACTCAGGAAAACTCAAAGCCCAGCATAAAATACAGTCACAGATTTTTGTTGATTAGCTCCTGAAGCTGCATTTTATAATGTGCATTAAGTGAAGCAGAAAACGAATCACTGTTTTTTGTGGGGAAAAGAGCATTATCATGGGCCTATAACAGAATTTCATTTTTAAATTTTTTTTCTGTGACTATAACAGAAATTTCTTTCCATCTCAGCTACGATTCATATGGATACATTACTGGGAAGGCCATTCTCCTTGTTGAACACTTGTCAGGGACTGGGTGAAAAGTAACTTTATGAGATTCATTGACAGAGAGTGACTGGGCAGAATATCAGTTAATGTTTTGGTTTTGGAATATGAATATACCATTGCATGTGTCCAGCCAAATTGTTCTTAGAAACAAGTAGATGTTTCACAACAGATAGCACCATTCTGTTCTGTCCAAAACTAACTACACCTAAATGGTCTGAGAAGCACAAACAGAAGGGACAGAGCTGCCTAACTTCTGACATTATAGTAAACATGCCACCATCCTCAGTGCTTCCAACATTTCAGCTTTGTTAACTGCAGTAGGGTTGCCTAAGCTACACCACTGTGCAGGATTTTGCATTCCTATTAACATTCCACTTCCAGGCAGAGATCTTGTTAAGGTTCATTAATCTTTAATTATGTTTTTAAAACCCTGTAGCTGCAGTAAATACCAGTAGTTTATAGTCAGCTGTGAGAAGTGATATTAACCTCCAATCTGCATACAACAGTTTGCTCCTGTACATTAAACACTGAGCACTGTTCACCTTCTCTACCATTTTGTCTTGCACAAAATTTACATCATCTGAATGCTGAGTAAATTGGTATTTATACATAGGACTCACAGCCTGGATATGCACAAAAAATCAGGGTTAGAGGATAATAAGGTAAGGAATAGTAAAGATTGAAATAAGAAACATAGGCAAATGAGAAGAAGGATAGACAATACGATATAGAGCAGCCCTGGGGAGCTAAGGGAGAAGAGATGATGCTTCAGTCGATTCCCTTTGTATAACCCACACTCATTTATAACTTGAATGGATGAACAAGTGAGTATTTTTCCTTCCAGCTATTCTGCTAGCTGTAAGTGTGAAAATACAGTAAACATCCTCTCCAAAATGCATTCCCTGTTTCTCATCTCCTACTGTGTGCAGAAACTAGTTACATTAATATAAAAATACTTTTTATCTGAGTTCTTTAGCCTCTTCAGATATGAGAGCAGAGAGTTAATCACTGTTTAACTTCCAAGCTGGTTTTTTCACTTGATTTAAACATAACTCTCAGAAACCTTAGTCACTGTAAGATCCAGATTTGTGAGACATCAAGCACCATCCTTGAACCTTATTGCCCTCAGCTGCCTTTGTCTTCTGAAGGGGTTTAGCATAAGGTCCTTAAAAGCAATCACCAAGAAGTCATGCCTAAATACCCTTTCAATTAGGTCTTGATCCCACCGGCAGTTATGTGCTCTAAGTGCAGAAACCAAAGGCTGGTGCTGAATACTTAGTTTTTGTTTGTTTAGTGCCTGGGCAGTGAAGCTTGATAACAGAGTGAGCAAATGCAAAGAGAGGAGGGAAAAAAGCATCTGGCAATACAGCCAAATTTGTGCAGCCTCCTGCTGAGCCCTGCAGAGGAGGGGCAGGTAGGCATGCCCAGCATGAGCTGCTCAGGATGAGAGACAGTCATGCCACTGAACTCAAGTGAGGAATTTCAGGTGCTGCCTCTGTGACAGAACCAGCAGATCACTCAAACCTGTCCACATCAGAGATGAATCCACAGTAATGTGAGACCAGAGGAAAGTGAGGGGCCATTTTTTCCTAATATTCAGCATCCTGTTGACCTCATTCATGCACAAGGCAGCTTTTATGCTGTTCCAGGAGGTCACAGCCTGTGCTGGACTGCAGCAACAAAGTCTGCCTGGCAGTCCTGCAAGCAGCTCCGTGCTGCTCTCCCACCATTCCAGACCTTGTGTTGGTCCCTCATAGATTGGCCTGGGAGAGTGAAACATACAGAAATACCATCAGAAAAAAATAGTTTTTATCCTCTTCTGGTATTTTCACTCTCATTTTACCTTCATTTTCTATGTCTTTTTAGCCCACAGGTTTATGTAAGAACATTTGTTGAAACAGAAAATTCTCGTGCAAGCTATAGACTAAGAACTTGTAGAAATTATTCAATGCATAAGGAATAAATTAAAAGCAATCAGATAATTAACAAACAGAAAACAGAATCAAATTACATTAGTCATCAGCTCTCTCTAACACTTCTGACCTTGGAATGGCTGGTGGTGCTTTCACACACATTAACTGAATCTCCCACTAGTTCCAGACACCTCACGGCAGTCACTGTGATGTCCCCTGGGAGCTGTTTCACCACCATCAGACCCCATTCGTTACCATGGACAGACAGTGCAGGCCAGCTGCCCCACAAGGAGCAGTAGTGACCATGGGACCAGCAGGATTTCACTGGCAAGGCCCCTCCCCAGAATCTCCATGAGGCCATCAGGGCCAAGCTGGGGTGTAACAAGGCCAGCCCAAACCCTACGGCCACCACATCAGTCTAAACATGGGAAGTAAGCTCTCAGTTTTGCAGATGTCTCACAAACTCATTGAGAAACACAGGTGAAATTCATTTGTGCTACTTAACTCCGCTGGAGATTCAGTCAAGCATGATCATCTTGCTATCCCCAGGTGAGTTAGGCTGTGGGAGCTGCTAATTGCCCTCCTTGGAGTCTCATGAGAAGAGCTGTCTTTGGTCAGATTAGTCTCAATACTGAATAAAGAAAGCTTGTCTGTGATCCTTGTCTGGAAGTCAGCCATCTGTTAACCTCTTTTGGTGTCCCTAATAAAGTTGATTATACCTATACCAATCCATATCTCTGAAAAGGGAGTTAAATTTCCCTTCAAACTCCAGTACCTCCTCTAGGAGTTAATGACTAATGTGTTCAACATCATCTTTCTCTGCTACACAATTGCTCTTCTTTCCACACGTCATATCTCTTCTGCTTTCAGAGACAATTTTTGTCTCTCAGAGCTGTCATCAGTGGAACTCACCATATGCCTTCAGATGCCCTCTCTGTCAGCTGCCAACCTGCCCTTCTCTGCCTCTGAAATTTTCTCCTGGGGATTTAATTTGCAAAACACAACAAGAGGGGAAAGTGGCCACTGTGGTGCCAGTAGGATAGATTTGATTTCTACAGGACTTTGGTACCTGAGGATGTCCATATACCCTGAGAATGTCCTTCAGAGAGAGTATCCATGGGCTTAAGATCCTTGTATCTTCAAACATCAGGTATGGAAAACAAAAAATATGTGGGTTTCAACTGGGATTTAATTTGTTTTTCCTTTAGGGGCTTGTTCTTATCCATCCAAATAACTACTGGTGCCATCAAGGACAGGGACCAGTAGGCATCTCTTGAAGGTCATCTTTATCCCCCACTGACTCCTAACACTTTCACCCTGTATGTATGTGTGTTATACCATATGAAAGCAACCATTCCCCTCCAAAAGAGCTGACACCTTCACTCCAACTGCCCTGGGAATCTCTTCAGACCACTGAAAATTGAATGGAAAATGAAATTTTATCACCCAGCAGGATGGAGAATAGCAGTCCAAAAACACTTACTAGTGTGGTGTCTACCAGTGTCATCTAGAATATCCTAGGCTGGGCTCTGAGGGCGGATACCTAGAGCTTCTCACAAAAGGAAACTGGAGAACCACCACTTTTCAGAAAACTCTCATTTGGGTGACCAGCTCAGGCAGGAGTTTCAGGGTGCAAAACACAGTGAGATGCAGGTATTTCCCAGCTGCTGCACTCAGGGCTTCTTTTTGGCTGACCAAGGAGACTCTCAATTCAGCATGCTCTCTGTTTCCAGGTACCTTGCTTTATCATGTGCTATGGCAAGGTGCCCAGGCACCTCATGCAGCAAAGAGAAGGCATCCCAGTAGATGTCAGCACATCTGAAAATTAGGGAATGCCGTGCCCTACTCAGCCCATGCTGGGGAAATTACATGCCATAGAACACCATGCCGAGTGTATAAACTGGGGGACTTTATAAATGGTGAGTAGCCAGCTGCTGCTCGGGGACAGGCTGGGCATTAGTGAGTGGGTGGTGAGCAATTGTTCTGTGCACCAGTATCCTTTCTTGAGTTTTATTCCTTTCTATATATTTTGTCTCCCTTTTCATTATTTTTAATTAGAGTTACATTTCACATTTTTTCAGTTATTAAACTGTCTTTAACTCAACCCATGGGTTTTACATTTTCTCCAGTTCTCCTTCCCCTCCCACTTTGGGGAGAGAGGCAGTGAGGAACGTCTGTGTGGTACTTAGCTGCTGGCTTTTATTAAACCATGACAGAAGTCAGCGTGCCTGCTGTGCCCTGGCACACAGCCTCAAGATGCTGGTGTTCAGGAGCTTCTGTCAAGCTCTAGGTCTGCCTTTTTTTGCCTGAGGAGCACATACACACTGGAACTGCATTAGCTTGCACCTCACTGAATGCTGATAAAAAAATCATGATGAATTATCCAGTTCATTTTGGCTCTGTGTAGAGCTATCAAGACTTTCAATATGCAAATGGATCTTGTTTATCATATGATAGATACTGTGTGATGTAGCACCTAAATTACACTGAGTTTGCAATACCATCTGGTTCCATCTTTCATTATATGAGGGGATCACTATGTTATATTTGACCTGAAAATTGGCGCAGGAGTAAACCGGGGCCATGGATGCAGTTTGAAGTGGCAAGAAGCTCCACTCACTCTCATGAGGCAAGCAAGTTTCAGACATAATTCTCTTTTCTCATCTTCAGATCTGGAAAATAGCAAGTACCAAGTGGGCCACAGAAAAATCTAGTATTATGCACAGGTTTACCTGAAAGTAAAGTCAGGTGACACTGCCATAGAGAGGGACTTCCATTCAGATTTTCTCATGTGAAAGAAAAAGACTGACATATGGTGGAAGGAAAGCCAGTGAAGATTCAGAGGAATAGTCAATAGTATTAAGTTATTTTGGGGTTGATAGGATCTTAAGAGTAAAGAAAATATTTCCATTAACTTTTAGCAAACTCCAAGTCTTCCAGTGATTTCAAAGAAATTATGGGCTAATGCATTTGTTTTATTGGTAGAGCAAAGATGCTCAAGGAAGTTGACAATTTCTCCTTGTTGTCTACATTTGACTCAATCAACAAAAGCACTTTGTTGAGTGCAAACTCCTCTTGCAGACCAGCTCTCTGACTGTCTGATTAAACTACAGGATAATAATTCATCATTGTCTGTCCATTCCCACTTTACTGACTGTCTAATTAAAATGATTTTTATGTCCAAAGATAATTGCTTTCTTCTATTATTACTCTGAAATGTTAATATAATCTAGCTCACCAGTCTCTGTGTCTACCACTAGAGACAATAAATAAATTAGATACAGAAAAATTATGTTTAAATAATATTATGATTGAGTCATAAAACTATAGTAGCACAGAAATTCCAGTTAAGACCACAGAGTGTTGCCAAAGACATTTGCTGTGCATATGGCTGGTTGTTTCTCAGAGTCTCAGAAAAAGCCATGCTGTACATCCTGGGTGCTTCATTACCAACACATTACCGGCCTTATAGAGTCAAGTGAAACAGAAAATCATTTTACAATGGTCATTATTTTTAATGTCAGCACTTACTGACTGTCCTTATCCTGCAGCATTTGAAATATGTGGATCAGAAGATGTTGGCAAATGTTGACATTTCAGTGGAATCTTCTTGCCTTTATTGTCTTATTAGTTTATAAATTGTTCAAAAATGCTTTTTGCTGTGGTCTGTCTTTGTCTAATGGCCCTTTGATAAAGGTAGTTGCACCATATTATTGCCCTCAGAAGACAGAAGTAGGGATCAAAAATAGAATTGCCTTAAACAAGCTATTTCTGTAAATAGCAATCAAGTCAATATAAACATTGAATATTTTAATTTTAAATACACAGAATATCTTTTCTCTTCCTCATTGGTTTTTAGATACCATCACCAGCAGCCCATAGTCAATTTGTTGCTATTTCCTACTTTCAGCACTTTTCCTTCTTCTGTGATATTTGCTTATTCTGGTCCTTAATCAGCCCCAAGCACATGTGTTACTACATACACACATGGGCACAAGCAATGCCACTTTGTCATGCATTTGGGTCTGGTCAGGTGCATCTCATTCAGCCTCAAAAAGCTACAGTGTGCAGATCAGCAGGCCCAGCTGAACAGAAAACCTCTAATGTATTGATGCACTTTCTTACTTTTCCTAACCTGAAATTTTACCATGTGCTTTTAATGACAATTGCATTATCTGCCTGATCTCAGCAGGCCTTTTCAGTGAACCCTGTAGAAAACAAGGGCAACAAACCCATTGGCTGTACCTGAGACACATGCTGAAAATTTTCCATCCTTGCAGACTGAACTGCAGAACATTGTAACAACCAATATTATTATCAGCTAAATCCTTCACCTCCTTCCAGCGCTGATCCATGTTTTTGGGGCTTGCTGTAAATTTCTATAACTTCAAAAAAACTTCAGACTGCACTTTACGTCTCATCCAAGCTGGTCCCACAAGCAAGAATTTTGTTTTGTTAAGATCGCTTGAGATATCAGAATAAAACATGAAAAGTCTTAGGTGTATAAGTTACTTGAGGTTCTTTCCAAATATTTTTATCATTTCCTTTCAACACCCTATAGTTAAATAATCCCAGCTGTAAGAAACTTAGCTTTAAAAAAATAAGGGCAATGAAAAGTAATGGCAGATTTAGAGGACACCTTCATATCTTGGTGTAAAGGTAATTTGCTGACGCAGGCCAACAAACACCTGGAAAAAAATGCCATGCTGCTGCCTTCCCTTCCCTTCCCTTCCCAGCCACTTATTCTGTGTAGTTGCACAGGAATGGTACTGAAATGGCCCTCATGCAATGTTGCCCATCCCATTGCCACTGGGTTCCTGTCACATGTGCAGCATGATGAGCTTCAAAAATAATTGTGTCCCCCGAGAGGTCTGGGTGTCCCATCTTCATCTCTTAATTCCTTGTCCTTCATATGGCCACAGCAAGTTATGGGCTCAGCCAACTCAACATCATTTGACACATTTGCCAAAATAATTTTCAGGGGGTCCTTAGGCAGCATCAAGACACCAGTGAAAATGTAGGAAGCAGCAATTGTAATCTGTATTTTACAGCATAGACTTTTCTCCTAAGTAGGGCAATATTCAGCTTCCATGAGAAGAGAGGAAGAGATCTCTAGGGGAAATTGTACCATATTTCTGTTTCATCCGGGCATTATCAGACTCTAAATTTAAATGTTTAGGGAAAAGGTTTCTGACTTAAAAAAAAGGGAAGAGTCGCTTAAGACTTTCCTGACCTTTTCCTTCTCACTGGATATATATGTGTACTTTCCAGGGACTCCAACTCATCTCCCACTGCTGGAATCACCTGTGTGGACATACCACTTAGCCCATCTGCTCCTTAAATTAAGTCCTTGCTGCTTCATGAATGCAGTATCTATAATGATTTTTAATTAGTATAGATTACAGCTAGGTATTACTGATATCCCCTATATCTTAAAGTATGTGCACTAATTTAAACTCCCTCTTACAACTAAGAATCTGATGTGTTCATTGCTAAAAATCTTCACAGGCAATAAACCAGTAAAACAAAAAATACAGATTGAGACAAAGAACTGAGAGAAAGGAATTGGTGTGAGAATTCAGATTCAAGTTTTCAACTCCCTGCCCAAGACCTTCAGCAGTAATAACTGAAGACAAAAACATAGGTTGCATAGAAATTAATCCCTGTCTTCCTCAGTAAATGGGAAGGAAGCAAATGTCTTATTCTTTAAAAAAAAAAACAAAAACAACACAGTTAGGAAAGCTCTATGTTCCCAGCAGTTTACTGTCCAAGGCTTGATTTTCATAGTAGACCAGCTGCTAGCTGGGAGAGAGTTATTATGTGATTTCATCTATATAATATTTAAAACGGGACAGATACTTACAGCATCTTTCTATTTATTAAATCTTTACCATGATACTATACAAGACAGAGAGTTATTCAAATGATAAATGAGAAACAAAGAAAGCAAAGCTTACAAAGCTTACATGGAAAGTTTATAATATTAAAACCTTTGAACTACAACCCAAACCACAGTTCCCTCCCTTCCTCCCTGATCTGCATGAATATCTGATTAAGACAACCTTGGATATTGCCTTGAAAAACCATGTCAGACATGAAACCAAGTGTCAAAATGGGATTTTAGTTTTTAGTTGCTTCAATTCTAATGTGCAGTTTCTTTGTTTACAGTTTAAGCCTCTCTGTTATATAAGGCAGGTTGCTCTTATCAATCACTGACTGTAGAAGAAGCTCTTGATAGAAGATACAAGCACATACACCTGGGATAGGTGGAATTATATTTATTGTTTTCTCAAATATCTTTTCTCAAATAACTTTTCTCAAATCTAGGACAAAACATTCTGCCATGACACCAGAGTAGCAATGTGAAGATTACACAAATGCCGGACAGTTTGCAGAAGAGAAAATTCCAGGGTGTTGCTCAAAGTCTGTGGAATTCCTTCCAGATTTAGCCTGTAAAATACTGCTACTTTGAGGATATATCACCTATTTTGTGTATCACTCAAAAAAAAAATATCTGTAAGATTCCATTATCAAAAGCAGGACCACAAATATGCAGAAAAGTAAGCTTCAGGAAGTGCTTAATTTAATACTGCAGTGTATATTTTGAATTTTAGAGTAGCTGACTGATGAAAGCAGGAGAAAAACAATCAATTTAACTTGACTCCTTCACTTTTCTTGCAACTATCTTTTAATTCCTTCCTGTAAAAATACCAGTTTTCTCCTAAATTA
Organism: Pardalotus punctatus; assembly: GCA_013400915.1. Taxonomy (NCBI): domain Eukaryota; kingdom Metazoa; phylum Chordata; class Aves; order Passeriformes; family Pardalotidae; genus Pardalotus; species Pardalotus punctatus. The sequence continues at coordinate 228,624 of VZTX01019328.1, read as the reverse complement.
GACATATTAAGACAAAATGCTCCAAGTCAGGCTTTCAGAGTTTCCTAAGCATTCTGTTGTTGTCTTTAATCAACATTGGTCCAAACAGAGAGCAGAACTACCTTCTGCAGGGCAGAGCCACATTATGTGGATAGTTTGGATTGCATTGAATTGGACTGAGGTATAGTCTTCACTGACAAGTGACAAGCTTTAGATTTTCTGAATATTTGTTTTCATTGTTTTTATTTGCTTTTAATTTCTATTCTTTTCTTCAGAATCACACAAATCATGTAATTTATCTTCTCTAACAATAGCAATCACTAGCGCCATCTGAATATTGAATGAATTAGCTGGGAAAGACTAAATTAATTTGTTTTGGTCACAGTCTGAATTTTTTTCATTTGTCAAAAGCATTAGCTTTATTGCCTTGGAGAGTGGGAGAGAGCTGCTGGACATGTCTCCTTCATGCAGGATTGAGTGGAAGTTGCTATTTCTCTTGCAGCAGGAGATAGCAGTCCAAAACAAGCCTGCACAGGGCTGCTTGAAAATTGAGCTGCATGAGCTGGGTCCTGTTAGAGAGCAACATGTGCATCTGCAAACAGACACAGCAACAGGAAAGCTGCCAGAAAAACAAAACAAAACCAAACACCAAATAATAAGAAAAGGAAATGGTGTCCTCAAATAAAAGAAGCCTTTTAATACAGTGTTACCTCTACAGAAGCTTGAAATTGTGGATTAATAGATTATTTCATTTTTATTTCTTCTCTGTTCAGGTGAAACCTGGTGAATACTCTTTCTCAAGAAAGAGGGCTGAGCAATTCCTCATTCCAGGTGGAGATGCCCACAAACCCTGGACGCTGGCTATCTGCAGGAGTCACAGGGAGCACCAGTGTAACAGAATCTAATAAACACTTATGTTCCTAGCAGAGCAATCCAAAGCAATGCATTTCACAGCCAGTCAACAAACAAGGATATAGATTGGCAGTTGTGAACCCTCCTGCTAGAAGTGCTCGTATGGATCTCGTGAGAAGCAGAGAAAGTTCCATTTGGTTCACTAACTGGTCATAAGTCAATAGCATATCCCAGCTGCAGCAACTCTCCCAGGCCTACAAGGTCTAGGCATAGATCCCAGGCATCTCAACAGAATTAAATTTATGGTGGAACAGTTTGGAATAACAAATTAAGAGAAAGAAATCAGGATATGCTCAAAATTGTATTTCATGAACGTAAAGGGAGGTCATGTGTTGCATATGTTATTTTTTGCAGATAAGTCGTTCTACCCAGCTCTAAATTAATCATGTTTCATCAGAATGGTTTTGCATATGAATAAGGCTTGCATTGCTTAGGAATTCAGGTATTTCATAAGAATTTCATAAGTGCAAATTTCTAACATCTAGATCTCCCCATCAGAATAAGATCTTACAGTTTCATAAGGAAAGATTAAATTTATAATTGCAAGTTGCAATCACTGTGCTGAAAAAAATGTCAAGCTGAAAGCCTACCTGCCCTATAATATTGCCGAAGGATTTCTTAGCTTGGAGCTGAAGTGCTGGAGTGATTAATCTGTTGTTCAAATGCCAGGGAGAACTTTTAGGACTGCAGAGAGAACAATAATGCAGGTTGGTGCTTCTTTGAAATGGGGCTGCTCAGCAGAGATAATTCAAAATGTGTATCCTTTTGCAACTTTAGCTACATACCAGTTTAAACTTTTATTTTTCTGCTCCTGTGCAACCTGAAAAAAAAACAAAAAAACAAAAAAACCCAGAATAAATAAAGGTCCCGTTTCCTCCCTCCAAGCGTTTTTAGGGAATTTTCATAACTTTTTTACTGCTTGGGGCTTGTTTTACTGCATTAATGAAAATGTGAAAGAGTAAGGTCACAAACAACACCAGTTACTAGTCAGATGTAACAAAACATCCTGATGCAAAGGTGGATCACGTAGAAAAAGTAGACCAATGACATCACCTTTTTGGGTCAATTGTCAAAAATATTGAGCTGTCCCAGCTCCCTTTCCAGAAAATACAGACAGAGCAGGTTTTAGCCCTAAATAAACTGTCTTCCATATCCCACTCTACTTGGCAAGTTTCAGTCCCTGCATGATTTTGGAGCATAGTGAGCTCAGACCAGGCACATTTTTATTTCACTCTGCTTCACTTTTTATTGAGGAGCTGTTTTTCTTCCCAAAAGAGAGTCATATTGTGGGGTGGGGAAGGTGTCAGGTGCCTTTGGCCTCCTGAAGCCTGTTAATTGTGTCCAAACAGCCCTAATTTTTGTAGCCCTGCAAATCTAAACCAATAGGTCCCAAAACTGGGACACAGGGGTTATGAGCTGAGAACCAGGAGAACAGTGGGAATGCTGGCTGTAAGTGAATCCTGCACAGCATGTAAAGGATGGGTATTGAAGCTACAGGAGAGGCTGTCAGACAGAGTGGAGTATGGGATGGTGTGAACATGGATGCTGGGAACAACTGGGGAGAGAGGTAGACAACATAGATCAGAGGCCAAAAGAGAGCAAAGATAAAGGGACTCACAGCAGGGCAGCCCACAGAAGAAGCAGCAGAGAGCAGGAGTATGAACATATTAGCTCACTTTAAATGAAATCTTCTAATGGAGCAAGACTTAAAATTGTAGAGAGCAGCTAAGAGTTATTGCAGATGGGGGAAGACCACCAGCGGATGATCCTATGGAGGAAAGATTGCAAACATCTATTAGTGTAACACCATCAGAATCTTGCTGTTGTCCTATTTATCTATCAATCAGATTAAAGTTTTCCATCCAATAACAAAAGTATCGGTTGTTAAGGCATTTGACTTGGATTTGCAAGTGAATGCAATTATTTCACTCATCACCAGGGTATTAGCGTAATCTTCCTAGACTTCCAGTAAGCACTGAAATACTATTTTTGTGGTGAACCCCTTCATCTGGAATTTATCCCTCCTTGCTGCCAAGCAAGTCCTGAGGAAAAGCTTGCACATGCATGCTTGTCCACTCTTTCAGGGTATAAGGCAGAGCACCAGTAATTTCTAGCAAAAACATGGGGTTTCCTGGCCAGCAGACTGAGAAATGTGCATCACTTCTGTACTGGCAGGCAGATGCCTGGCAGGTCAAAGGACATGTACATGTTCTCCTTAGAGTCACTAATTACAAAGAGCAAGCTCCTCTTGACCTGCAGCCAGCAGCAGTCAGTAAGAAACAGGGAAATGTCTTCCACTCTGATGAGAACATGGAAGAGCCAGAGGTGGGGAATTTCGAGAGCCCCTGGAGAAGGCAAATGCAGAGGACCACAGGGTAGTCTGGGGTATCATAGGATGAATGAGAAATAACAGAGAAAAATACAACAATTTTACTGGAAGACATTAAAAGAGGAATTGGATCAAGGAGGACCTTCAGTGGCAGATCTAGAGGTGTGATGGTGGAGGCTGCTTAAGACATGGCAGCATTGAAAGCATAATGGTGGTGACAGGCTACATGGAGGGATCAAGGAGTACAGAGGGGTAAAAACACTAAAGGGCAAAGAGAACCTGGATGGGGAGCATGGGAAAGTGAGGGTGAAAGACACATTGTGATACACCCCCTTGCATCCATTTTCATTTGAAATTCAAACTCTCCTTCGGTTAAATTATGACTTAATCAGGAAGATATAAACAGTGGTCTCAGCTTAAAATGAGCAACCCGGCTGGTGGCAGTGGCATTCCTCCCGCTAACTATAGATAGCATTTCCAAACTAGTAAGCTCTATCAAAAGAGAAGCTGTTTGTTTTTGCAAAGCAACAACAGAAGTGCCTAATTAATTATGTTTGTTACCTATTCCTTGGAAAAGGGTAGAGGAGAAATAGTGCTTACCTTGAATGACTGCCTTCAGCTCAGCAAGAAGAACTTGTTTGTGTTTAACCAGACTAACCTTTAGTTGGCAAAATGAGTTAAATCTGTATCTCAGTAGCTTTATTCTGTTGCCCAGCAGGTCTGCAGGCTAAGCAAGGATCTCACATCAGACTCCAGGTACAAGGCTAAATTTAGTCCTCTGTGGAGCAATGGGATGGGGAAAGAAGGTCTAGCCTAAAACCAACATGCAAAATACACCTCTCACAAATAGGAAGGAGTTCACTAAAAATTGCATTCAAAGTTAACTACATAAGGGATATAACACAAACCATACAAAATATAAGCATTTAAAATTTTAAAAGCCTTGTTTCTGGTGCTGTCTAATAACGAATTAATACATAAATGACACCAGAAAATTAAAAATTAGGATTAATATGAAATCTTAGTTAAACCTGACCAGAATTTTAATTTAGTGTCAAAACCATCCAAAAGATGCTGAACATTCTGTAATGTATATTTGTTTAATCAGTCTGAAACTAAAATTAATATTTAAATTATTTTAGGTAGCACATTTTCCCCTAACATTTTCAAGTAAAATTTTGTGGCCATTATATTTAGAGAAAAGCAATACTAATTGGTTTATTTAATGGTTAGAGACAAGCTGCAGTCCCCAGTGAAGCAGGCATATCTAAATTAATGCTTCCCTGTGCAGCATCGCTCCATGATAAAAGTTTTCATTGAAGCTGGGACTGCAGAAGCAAAAAGGAAGAGGCAATTTAGCACTCATTAAAGAAATGGTACTCAACAGTCGCAAGCCTATAGAGTTTAGTTAAAACCTTGTAAAAGAGAATGTAACATTGCACCTAGATAAAAATGCTCGGATGTTTATTAACAGCCCATACTGAATTCTTTGATATGCACTGAGATTATAAAACCTCAAAGAACAGGCAATGTTGTGAAACACCCAGCCCTTCGTGCTTCCAATACAGACTGTCCTGGCAATGAGCAGTCATGGGATTAGTTCTCCAGTGCCCTCTACTGGGAATAAAACCAGTATCCTGCATCACGTTCTGCCCCCCGACACTTTAACTGACTCTCCACTGACATTGTATAAGATATATCATTTTCTAATGTAACAATTTAACAAAAACCTAAAGATTTGCTTTCCCATCAATAAATTAATAATCAAGACTTGGCCTTGGAATAATTTAGGTTTTTCTAGACTGAAAATTGAAAACTTCTTCTTATTTTTCCTTTTTCTTTTTCTTTTTCTTTTTCTTTTTCTTTTTCTTTTTCTTTTTCTTTTTCTTTTTCTTTTTCTTTTTCTTTTTCTCTTTTTCTTTTTCTTTTTTTCTTTTTCTTTTTCTCTTTTTCTTTTTCTTTTTCTTTTTCTTTGTCTCTTTTTCTTTTTCTTTATTCTTTTTACTTTTCTTTTTTTTCTTTTTCCTTTTTCTTTTTCTATCATTTTCCTCTTCCTTTCCTTTTCTTTTTTTCTCTTTTTTGTTGTTTCTTTTTTCTGTTTCATTGTTGTGCAAATTATACACAGTATTTCACTATTACAGAGAAAACGCTTTACAGATTGAGTCTGCAAACATTCTTCTTCTAATTTTTGAAACCAAAGCAGAAAATGTATTGGGTCCACTGGAGAGAGAGATGATGATGATGATGATGATGATGATGATGATGATGGTGATGATGTTAATAATATAATAATAGTCATAGTAATTAATAGTAATGGTAATGAAGAGAAGGACAGGTGTTTGCTAACAGATCATTTAACACTGTCTCCTGAGAAGACAAGTAAACAATTCACTCTTGAGCTTAAAACAACATGGGAGGGTAGGGTTTTGTAGGCAATTTCAACTTCTTCCCTAGTCTCAAAGTACAAACAGAATAGAGGAGATTAACTATGAGTTGTTGAGTTTCTGTCTAAAATTTATTTTTAAAAGCTAAACAATATTACAATGGTGAGCATGTACTTTTTATTACTTCGCAGGCTCAAGGCTTAGATGATGTAGTCATTTTTTTATTGCCTAAATACAGTGAGTTTGGAGCCAACACAGGGATGGAGTGAAGGGAAACTCTCTCTCCAGGACTTGGTCGCACCCTCCTGGCAGTCTGGCCTGGCAGAGCTTGGGTGTTTTTCACTCAAAATTCTCTTCTTAGTCACGGCTTCAGAGTTTAGATGTAATTGTTCGTTTCTTGGCCACCTTCCTGGCTACAGTGCCATTATTCCTAGGTACAAAGCAAAGTGGTGCCCTGATGACAAAAAAATTGTAAATTATTAAAGAAAATTAATAACTACACCGGACATTATAAAAATAAAAAAAAAACCCCAAACTAATGTAAATGCTATTTGGCACCAGGGGATCTAATAAAATTACCTTTGTAATAATTTCTGAGAAATAGAGGCTAGCTCCTGCTTTGCTTGTTTGGGAAAATTATTATTACTAATGAAAGTCCAGAAACATTTTGAGAAATATTTTGTATTGAATAATCGCATTTAACCACTGTGTAGAGATGAACAATTAATTACAGAACAATCTTTGACTGTCAAAAACATGGAAGTGCTAATGGCTCAAGAAGGTGTGACATTGCCAGCTCACTCAAATTCAGCAAACCTGATATATTTTCAAGGTCTCGGTAGATAAAGCTGGAAAACCTGTCCAAGCCAGCAACTGCCAACAGCAAACGCTCTCTTCTGGAGCTGACTGTTTTGCTGCCTCTTGGCACTCTGCAAGACAAAGATGTAAAATACTAATGATGAATATTTACATTTATTCTTTGTGTTCTGCCAGTTTTATGTCCTCCCTAAATGTTCCTGAAACAAACCCCCAACCACCTCCCAAAATAAAATACAAAAAAAAAAAAAAAGAAAACTCTGAATAGAGTTCTGAAACAGAAACACTTTCTGTTTTCCTGTGATCCCTACATCTGTCGCAGACACCAGTTGTTTTCCAATCCCAGTGTGGACTTCCTCATGATCCCAGTAACCTGTGCTTCTCTCTGGGTCCAGGACTCCCATCATGGAGGGTGCAGAGATGGATATGTCCATCCTGCTTTCTTTCTATTTAACTACCCTCAATGACCATTTTCTGTTAAGCTCTCAGTCCCCAAGGCTTAGAACCTGTGGGTTCTGCAGTCACTCTGTAGGGGCACAAAATGTGCTGAATCCCAAATGGGATAATTTCTAATAACCCACCTTTGTCCATCACCGAGAATTTTGCAGTTCCTAATAATTCAGTTACCAGATAAGGAAACTGCTGGGCAGAGCATGGGTTCCACCTTCACTGCAAGAGAACTGGTGTAAATGGTTAATTTGGGGGGGGGTGGTTAGCTGCAAACACAAACTCCAAGCAGAAGATCATAGTCTTGCAATCCCCAGTGACAATCACGGGAATGTGGGGTTAAAACACAGCCTGTCCTATTTCTCACAGGTGAGATGACTTGGCTCTTCTAGGGTGCATTCCAACAAAAAAATCAACAAAAGATGGTGCAAAATATCAATCCTCTGTTCTGAATTTCGAAAAAGAAGATACTGATGGTGGGATGATGAGTGCCTCATAGCAGGTATCTCAGAGTGGCAAAAGGATCAGTTTGCAAAGGTGTGACAGTAAAATACAGTGGTCATCTGCCAACCTTGCTGAAGTCAGATGAAAAGATTGAGAGATGCATTGGCAGTGCAAGTATCCAACCACAGCATGATCCCTGCAGGGAAGTACCATTTTCTTGCCAGAAAGTGCAACACTAGAGATGCTGAAAATGTAAGACCAAAGTCCTCTGAGTGGGAGACAACTCTGCAAGGCAAAACCTCACCTCTGCTGACCTCCAAGAGCTAACAAGCTCCTGTCACCAGAGTTTTTCCCACCTTTCTTTAGAGTTTTGAGCATCCATCTTGGTTTGTAAGAACCAACATGCCCCACAAGTAACAGCTCTTTTCCTGAGCTGAGGTCAGAGTCTTTACAAAGCTTTCCCACCACACAAGCAGCCAGGTCCAGGGGGAGAGTTAATGCCCACAGCAGAGTGTGAACTGTACAGTGGTGAGGGAGAGGGCACTGAAAATAGAGATTGAAGCAGCTATGGTTACAGTTTTCTCAGCTTAGACCAAACTCTTTAATATTTCAATGTGATTTTTTAATGTATGAATAAATACTGCTTTAATAAAAGGAGTAATATGTCTGTAACCATAGATTTTTTGTTTGTTTGTACAGCTCCTCTCATGCAATATTCATAAACTTGTTCCTATTTATTTTCTGATAATTTCACTAGCACATTGAAAGAGTGCTTGGCAACTCATAAAATGCAATTGCTGTTTTCACAGCATATTGTGAACTTGCTAAAGAAACTTTTAGCCTCAAATGGATGCTACTCATTGTTTTGTAGCAAATTACAACATGCTGGGAGCACACTTGGAAGCCAAATGTCAGCCTCCGAAGTATCATTCTTCCATTTAAAGGTCACATCTTATCTTAATGGGATAACTGGGAATGTCTGCTGTGATTTCATATCCTTAAAACCACTTTTCTTTGCTCCTGCAAATGTTCTGACAGTCCCTTTCCAGTAATACAAACATAGAGAAAAATGCACTTGGTGGTGTTGGGCAAGTAGATGAGACAGCTTCATTGATTGGAAGAAATCAAATGCTTCTTTCTGTTTTTCTCATTCTGGGGAGAAAATGATACTGCAATATAAGGAAGAATACCTAATCTGTGATACTTTGGGACACAATATTGTATTAGTGCCAGGTGGTGTGGTGGAAAGCAGTGTAGTGTCTTACATGACAGCTACAGTATAGGCATAAAATCTATATAGTGGCACAATGTAAATCATTCAGATCATCTCCTGAAGACTTTTTACAACCTTCAGTATTTTAAAAATACAACAGAAACTTTTCAGTTTAAAGTACAGCTGGGCCTTTGCAAGGTATGAAATGAAGATTGTAATAATTTGGTTTTCTTCTATTTGAAGACATGGAGTTCCTCTCATTCTGCCCATTTCTGTCCAATCAATATAGTCAATATGTTATGAAGTATGATCTACTATTTGACTATTTACTTATTGTTTGGGTTGGTTTTTTTTTAATTCACAGATGAGGTAGCATGCCATTTAGTCTGGCTTTTCAACAGAATTTATAATGTTTTAATAAAAATATTTCTTAATGGTATGTAGCATTTAAAACAGATATAATCCAGGTCTCACTCCTGTACAGGTAAGTCACCAGCATTTGTATTACTCACTTAATGGCAGTAGAACACAGCTCCAGATAATCTGTGCCTAATACAGGTTTCATCCACTGCCTCTGTACATGACATTTCTAAAAGCATCATGAAGTGGGCAGTAGAATAGGTCTGCAACAGAGCACAAATCCAGCCTCAGAAGATTTTGCTTCATAGTAACCCTGTCAAAAACACATAAAATCACAAGAGGAAGAATATATTTGGCTGCACTGGACTCCTGCAAGCTGCTACAATGATGTAATTTCACATGTCAAAGTCACCACTAGTTACTGTTATGGTAGATTTTGGCTTCACTTCAGTATTTCATCTATGGCCTTAGGCAAAAATGTGGGTGTTGGCTCTGTTGTCCTCTGACAACTCTAAAAAGAAACACTTTCCAGTTGTTAATTATATATTGACAGCAGAAGCCAAATCAAGATAAGGGAAAAGATATTGAACATAGGTGGATCCACAGATGGAACAAGTTCAGATCAATCCTTGTCAAAAACTGGGAGATATCTTCATGACATTATGGAAATAAAAGCAGTTTGCCAATGTGTGTGTGTGCATGCATGTGTATGCACCACAAAGGAGTTATGAGCCAATGTTTGATATAAAAACTCTTGCTAAAGAAAGAATAATCAGTGCAGCCTGGAAGATAATCAATCCCCAAAAATCTCCCAGGCCATCTTCAAACAACTAAGCTCTAATTCTTACATGGAAATTCAGCTAAGTGCTGAATTGCTCTTCCCTAAAAATCAATATTTCCTATACCTGAGTTTTAATTCTCATTTTCAGAACTAATGTATTTTAATTGCTGACTATCTATTCCAAATTCAACAGAATATATAGAAAGCCTTTTATCTCCAAGGAACATTCACAGAAACTCCAGGGTCCCAATACCTCCCTGACTGTAGACATCCTCACGCTCAACATCAGCCATGGTAAATAGTAATTCTGATAGACCTCCCACCAGTGCCATTCCAATCAGATGGAGTCCAGCTCTGCTGCTGGAGCCACTCCTACTCATAGAAACTGGAACTAACTTCTAAGAGCAGACAGATAACTTTTCAGACTCCCATTTCTCTTCCTGGCTTTTCAAACAGAGCTCTAGACTAATTACTAGCACCACTAGTCCAGTCCTGCACTGAGTGGGATGAAGAGCAGATCCATTAGTGCATTGCAGATACACTTCCAAACTTTTAAGTTTGTTACTGATGATGTGAGCTGGAAAAATCAATCTCTGAGCTAACGTACAGATGAGTACAGGTAACAATTTGTTTCTCTGTAGTTCTTTTGCAATAAAAGAGAGATTTGTAGGAACAAAATAGTTTCAAACTGGACAAGAAATTAAACAGATGGAGCAGATTAAAGAGTTCATTCAGCAAGGGGTATCTGGGTGAAAATAATAAGTACCCTACCTCAGACCTGGTCATAAGCATGCAAACCACACTGCCCAAGAAGGTCTGAATATTTTTAAGCTTGCAGCATTACATGCAGGTGTTTCTGGGTGAAGACCAGGATCAAAAAATATCACTGGATTTTGTCTTTCAACTCTTCAGTTGGAGAAATTGCTCTTTTTCTTGTTGTAATGGCAGCCGAAGAAACCACTATTGGAAAACAACTTAATCATGAAAGACAACACAGAACAGCCCATAAGGTTTGCTTGATTTCGGCTGCTGAGCGTATTGATTTGTGTTCACTCTTTGGCTGCAGTATGAATGGCGATGGGGGAAGGGAGAGAAACACTGTTGCATCACCTTGAAGGAGCTCCAGTTACTTGATTTATCCAGGTGAGTGGGTGGCCTGACTAACCAGGGAAAGGCAAGGCAGGATGTGGGGAAAAACACTGTTCAGAGACAGCATCAGTCATACAGATGGGACTGTAACTCAGCCTGGGGGAATTAATGAAGAAGCATGAATGATAAATGCTTCTTTTTCAGGATTCTCTTAAAGATTCATTTCTTCTTTGTGAGTGATTCATTGTTTTCCTCCTCGATTCTCAGGTTATCTTAATAAGCATTTGAAAAACTTTTATTCAGTAATAAAAGAAAATAAAGCTTGAAACCTCATTTCATAAATCGTATCTGACATTCAAAATATGCTGACATATCAGGCTTGCTTCTGCAGCAGCTTTTGAAAGTGTGTCCTGTGGATGTTGAAAACTCTCTTTGCAGGCTCTTGGAGATCATCTTAACAAAATATTTGAGGGTCTGAGAAGGGTGTGTGGTGCTTCCTTCTCTTCTGCTGCTCCATCCACATCCCTGTCTTGTGATGGGCAGGGGAAGTGAATTCGGTCTTCAGTATTACTTGTTTGGCCACAAGTGTTGATATCACAGACCACAGACAGATTAAGTATATTTGATTTACCCTCTATGCAAATTAAATTCTGAAGAATCTAAATTTGGTTACAAAAATAATTCAAATTATGTAGAATTTTAACTCCTTTTTAATTAAACCTAGGCCAGAGCTACAACATAGTCCCACACAGGAAAATTGAAAGGGAGCTACTCTAATCTGTCCATGTTACAGCCCAGCTCAGCATATCTTCTCCTTTTGCTGGACAGTCTTTCAAAAATAACCACATAATCCGACTAAAAAACATAAGTAGGTATGTTAAATAACATAATAACTAAATAACATAAACCTTTACCAAATCCCACTTTTGTTGTCTGGCTGAGTATCAGAAAATCCCAGAGTAAAATAAAGTGCCTCAGTAGCTGTTGTTCTCCCATTGAACTCAGTCACACCACAATGCCAGAAGTAATTCCAGAGATTCACTTGCTGTGGTGCAAGTTCCCAAGGCAAAAAGGAAATATTAAAGGACTAGAGAGTTGTTATAATTCATCTGCATGAATATTACTTGGTTGTTAAGAATGAAATACCTACATAGAAGGTACTGTTTATACAAGGACTGTGAGAACATTTCCAGCCGAGAAAGATCTCACTCAGCTTCCACTTGCCCAAGATATTTCTTACCTCAGAAAACCCATATGTAATATGCTTTTATTGGCAATAAGGTCAGGTGTTTGGGCTATTCCACCCACATGCCCTGTACTTCCCTAACCACTTCCATACTTTGAGGCATTTCTGCATCACTTTCTCCTCACGACACTACAGAGTCAGCATTTCTGTCATCCATGATTAGGCATACGATCACAAAAAATGCTCAATGGCAAAACAGGTAAGTGTGGGAGTTTGATAAGGCCATAATTTCTGATAAATCCAATTACCCAGATGGAGCTGTCATAGTTATAACCAAGGCCTGCAAATCTTATATTATTTTCTGCCAGTAGTTTCGGGTGTGGGTGAGCTTAAACCTGTTAGCAGATGTTAGAAAGAGAAGTTACTAATGAAATGAAAAGTTATAAATGCTCTCTTTCTTTGAATGAAAGCCCAGTTACTTGCAGAAGACATAATTTGCCTTTTTTCCTACAAGAGTCAGAGTTTGACTGACAAGCAAAAATTTTTCTGTCAAGGCCAAAAAAAAAAATATCATTAGCAGCTCAGTTATATGGAAAGGTCCAATTGCAGTGAGCTGTGGTTTAGGGAGTCCATTTCCACTGTGATAACCTAATAGCGATTTTAAACCCAGGGACCGACAAAGAGAGGAAAGTCCTGAGGTTGCATCCATCAAACTGGTACTGCCTGAGGGCAGCGGTGCTAATGACAACACAATGACAGCAGGTCCCAGATCAGTCCAGCACCCAGGACTGGTCCTCTCAGGGATGATGGGAAGGTTGAAAAATGTTAATTCATCTTTCACACAGCAAAACACAGTTTATTCATAGCATGTCCAGGCAAGCACCCATCTTCTACAGAGGGACTGAGGTGCTCACAGACTTGTGCACCTCCCATTTTCCCCTTTATACTACAGCCCAGTCCAGACATTCTGTACAGTTTAAGGTCTGGTAACTCCAGTTTTGGACCATGTAAAATTAAACTGAACTGGAACTTGTTAACAATGTTCTTTCAAAGTGGAGCTTTGCATTAAGTAATAAAAATTGTCTTTTAGATACATTTCTTTTGGAGTATGACCCTACTAAGCCTACAAAAATATAACAATTATAATGTTATTTTAACAGTATCTTCCTGTTCTGTCATTGCACAGACACTTTTGCCAATGGGCAAAATTCAGGAAATGTGTCCTTGCTGGTAGTCAGAGACAGAAAAATAACACCCAGAAAATATAGTTTCAGATCTCTTAAACTATCCAAAGTGTACAACTGTACACATTTGTTCTGAGATTCCAAGTGGATATCTTTTTCTCAGATAAATATGCAGATGTCCCCATCCCATTTTAGCAACTTTCTGAGAACATCCAGAGCCAGAAAAATCTTTGTAAATTTATATTTTGGGATGAAGTTCCAGGTAATCACTCACCAAGGAGAGGAACAGGAGAATGCACTTTGTTCGTCAGGGGTCTCCAAAGGAATGAACTAGGCTGGTTGTGCCAGCTCAGCTCCGTATTTGGGAAGCAACATCAAGTTCATCAGGCAGCCAACTATAACTTTAGGGTCTGTGCCCACCAAAGCCCACCAGAGAGACCCCCAGTACAGGAGAATGTATTCACCAATGGGAGGGGAAACCGCCTAATTATTTCAGGGAAATTATTTTCATACAAATATTTCTTTTGCAAAAACCAACAAATATATATGTAAAATAGTGTGCGTATGTATATATATTTGGTAGTTTTTCCATAACCCGCATGCATGATATTTTGGTGGAAATATCCCCTCATGCATCCAGCATTGTAATAAAGAATGCCTTCTTTCTAATATGAAAATTATAATGTTAAAGAGTATACTTTCTTGCCATTTTCAGTAACATGAACATAGAACATTAAACTCCAAAATTCCCTGTGATGCTGCTTGCTCCTAAAAAAAGTAGAGGATTGAAATTTACTTATTTTAGAAGACGAATTGCATGGGGTTTTGTTTTTTAATAAATATCTGAAATTATTACCTTCCACAGGCGCTATAAATATTCTTCTTCATGGATTTGTGGTAGGAATTTAAAATGCATCCTGTACTGCCGGAGCCAGAAAAACGACTATGAAGCCATAGACAGGAGTAACTCTTCACCAGCAAAGCCAGCATCCACAATAACTTTGAGAATCCATAGGATTTTTTATTCTTTCTTTAGGTCATACTTGCACTACATTAATGCTACCAAAAGTCAAGGAAAATATAGTCTTTAATAGCTTGTTAATACATTGTGGTGGTACATTGCATTTTAATAGATGTGCTCTCAGACATCTGAGATGCAGACCACGTCCTGAGCGCAACGTCAGGCTCCTCTCACCACAGGCTCAGGATGAACAGGACTGAACTCTTAATGTTGAGATATTTTAAGATAAAAAAACTTAGCAGGGAATATAGTTGGATGAACTTGTTATTTCTTAAAACTGGCCCACCTCTCATGACAAAATTAATTGGGACCCAGCAATAGAGCAGCAGAGGAGGGCTAGGTTGGAGGAGAGAGCTCAGTGCATTTTGGTGGTAAGATAGATGGAGGGCAGGGACCTCTCTCCTCTCATTATCTGGAAAATCTCACATAGAGTAAAGACTCCTTTTTCCTAGTAGGAGCTTTTGCCTCCTCAGCCCTCATATCTCCTTCAAGAGCAGGCCTGACTCTCCAAGGCACCAGCCATGGAAAAGTCAGAGGCAGGATCCTGCTTTCCTTCACCATCACAATTTTAGCAGCACTTACAGACTGTTACTGCAGATGGCTGCCTCTCTGCCTATGCTTAAATTGTCCCACTATTTTAATTTACTGTATATATTGGGACTAGAAAATGTCAGAGTGGTAATGGGTGACCAGGGAATAAGAGGGAAAATAACAATACCTTATTGTTAGCATGAATCACAGGTAAAAATAGTTCAGCCTGTTGTTATCTGTGTTTATAAAAAGAAAATCCAGCCCCAAAGGTATGCACCTGTGTGTAAGTATAAGCCAGGTTTGGCATCTAGTCAGTTTTCTAATTAGTAATTAATTTCTCTGAAGTAATCACAGTGAACTGAAAAGGATATAAAGAAGAAATTATTTACTCAGAGAGTAGTGAGGCTCTGGCACAGATTTTCCAAAGAAGTTCTGGATGCCCTACCCCTGGAAGTGTCCAAAACAGGGTTGAATAGGACTCCGAGCAACCTGGTCTAGTAGAAGGTGTCCTTGGCAGGGAGGTTGGAACAAGATTATCTTTAAGGTCCCTTCCAACCCAAACCATTCTATGATTCTATGATCATGAGTCAGCTGGACAAAACCAGTCAGGGAACATCCCCCAGAAAGCTTGAGACACAGAAACAAGTACTGTGAACAGGTCTCCATGCCAGTGGTGCTCTAGTAACAGCTGGCAGATCTTATTCCCTTTTGGTGGGAAAAAAAGTCACAAATATAAAACAGTCAATGCATGAAAAATTGCATAGAAAGCTAAATTCATCTGTCTGCCTGCATCTAAAATCCCAGGACACAAAATGGCAATTAGTACATAAAAACTGCAGAACAAAACCATGAACTCTGTCCACCTCTTGCTGAAACAAGCTCTGTGTGAAGCCAGCCAAGAGTTTTCTGGCACTTTCATAGGTCGGATCTCCTGGCTACTGCTTCTGGGATCAGTTTTAGGGGCATCTGAACTCTGAACACCAGCTGGGCTGTCATTGCTAGCTGGCCATTTGTTGTTGAAACAGTAGTGCCAAGTCAGTTGGTTGTATGGTTTGGAGCTGAGTGAGTTCTCAATCACACAAATACTCTCTGTGCTGCTGTTTTTTACCCCAACAGACCAAACAGACCAAAAACAGACCAAAAACCTTTCACATAGCTTATATTCAGTCTCTTCCCATTCTCTTATGCCATGAGACTTGCCAGTAAGCTCTGTTTGTTGAATAAAGTTGAGTGACATTTTTGAAAACCTTACTTAATGGACCAGACTCATCATCATAACCTCAGCAGCTGCCTGTACAAAGCTCTGAGGGATTTGGGAGCAGTGATCAGCCACTCATTCTCTTCTGCCGAAATCCCTGCAGCTTTGTCATTCCCAGAATGTCAATATCCCTTCTACTACATTAAGCAACACAGTGTTTGGTGTTTGTTCACCCTCACTTCAGACAAAAGGGAAAATTGTGTGCCTAATGCAATAATTAGCAGCACTTGTAGGGCACGTAATGGACCCTAGATGAGGATGGAAGATGCTAGCAAAGAAGATGCCACCTCTACAGACACTATAGTGCTACAGGAACTCTGTTTACAGCCACATTCCATCTTTTACATTCACACAATCTTTCAGATCAGCTGAAGCCCAAGCCTCTAAGAAGCATTTTAAAGATTTTAAGGAAGATTTGGTACATGGAAGAAG
>VZTX01019328.1:194873-208517 GCA_013400915.1 Pardalotus punctatus | reverse complement strand
TTTTTTTTGAGAATGCCCAATATAATTTTTTTAAAATTGAAAAAAAAAAAAGAAACAAAAAAAAAAAAAAAAAAAAAAAAATTTAGAAGCGCCTTGATGAGCTGAATGCTGGATTACAATCAAAAGCAAATCTGTCACTAACTGAATGAATATATAGGGATTGAACCTGGAGAGAAGACATAATGTCTTAATCATTCTCCAAGTGGATGTGGTAGGATAAAGAAAATGGGAAATGTAAAAGGAAGCAGAAATCTCTGCAGGGCTGAGTTCAGGGCTGGAGGGAGAAAAGAGAGACTCAAATACAAATCTTCTCACTAAATCCTCACGCACCTTTGGAGAAAGTGTAACCTCACTGTTGCAACTTCACCAGTTCTGGAGTGGAAATAAAAGTTTCTTCTTCAGGAGGGTGTTAGGAGGAAGAGCTGGCTAGTCCTGTGCCTGTGCAAACATCCACTTTTCCCACTTTCAGTCCCAAACGACAATTTGGGAATCATTTGAGGCAGCACTGCCTGCAGACTCTACTCATAGCTTTGAGAGCCAGCTTATTTACATGAGTGTTTGCCCAAGGCCAAGCTTGCTCTGCCTCCCTTCCCCACGAGGGAAGCAGAGGCCAGCTGTGCCCCAAGGCATCGTGCTGTCCTTCCTCTCAGCCTGAGCACAGCACCCTAGAGACCGAGCTCCTCTGCATTCAGCACTTGGTATTGGGGAACACGAACAGAAACAGAGGAGGCTTTTCAGATGCAATGCAAACTCACTGCTAAAGGTCAGCAAAAAAGGTCTGAATATGGTTATTGTGAGTTTCCCTGATGTCTCACTCCAGACCCCTTGCTGCAGGGCTATTTGCAGCTTTTTCTTCACCATCTGGTACTAACTGTTGTGTCCACTGGTTTCCAGAATCTCAGGCTCTCACTGATTCTGAGCCTAGATGATGCCTATGACAGAATGTTGGGCTAAGTGCCCTGGTCTGATCCAGAAGGGGAATTCTCAGGATCCATCCTAGAAGTAAAATGATAGCAATACCTAAATTCTAAAGTGAAAACACGGAATTACCAAATTCCTTACAGACACAACAATTAGACTAGAGCCTGAGAACTACACTACCTTGAACAAAGATTGCCAGAGTCTCATGTTTATTTGATTGGAAAGCCCTCTCCAAGAATTCAAGACAATAAACTTCAGGTCTTGGAAGTCAAATTATTATGTGACAGCACCCCCTCTTATTGTATATCTTAATTGAATTTAACATCACACTACATCTCTATATAGACAGACAATGATAAATTTTATTTTGCTGCAGAATCCTCAGAAACATATCTGCAAGATCGCAACTAGATTACTCTCTTGACAGCAGTGATAAATGGCTGTGATTTCCATGTTTTAAAGAACTTTTAAAGTAATAAACCAGTGATCCTGGTGCTCCAGCAAATAAGTGCACATTTTATTAGTCTTCTGTCAAAGTTAACAAAATGGCCACACTGTGATGGCCTTTGCCAGAGGTAAAGCCAAGTGGGAAACACATCTGCATTCATTGTCACTTTTGATGCCTTGACAGGACACATCTATCCTAGGAAATTTAAACAGATATATGTTTTTTGGACGCTTGGACACTGAGGACAACTTTTACTGAACAGCTTGTTAATATGCTTTAAAATTCTCTTTTCCTTATAAACAAGGTAACACCATCTAAACTGCATTGGGAGTGGCTTAGGCTAATTCCCAAGTGTTGCCTGGGGATGGTTCAGGACACAGATAGTCCCAGGCCAAAATATTTCAAAGGACCATTCTAGTGATTTAAGAGCATGTACAATCACAAAAACATAGAAATATTGTTTGAGGATGGCTTAATTCAACTTCCTCCTTGAAACTGGACCATCACCACCATTTGTTCAGGTCTGTCTTTCCTTTGTTCAGCCACATCTTGAAAATATCCAAGGCTGAGGTCTCACAGCCCCTCTGAGCTGCTTCACTACACTCTGGTGAACTCATTTTTCTTACAGTTCTACCTGAACCTATGAACCCCAGTCTACAGTTATTACCCTGTGCTGAACTGTCTGGAATTACTGAGAACAGTTTTTTGGCAATAGAACACAATTTCACTTACAAATCTATTTAGTGTAAGAGATGAGCAGACTCTCTGGGCCTAGGCTCCAGAAGATGGATGAAGAAGAGATGGAGCCATGGCAGAAATAAACTGGGTGTGGTTTCGTGGCAGGCATGATGTCAGGAGAACACCAACCTTGTCAGGAACAATATCAATGTCCACGGAAGACACGAGTCAGGATGTGCAGGGCTGTCCAGTTTAGGGCATAGACTGTTCACAGCTCTCCCATCAGCCACAGGCTTTGGCATTAACCCTCTTAGCTCAGGGATTGTTTCATGCACATGAGCTACTGCATCAAACTGACAGGGTGAAGAGAAGAGGGGTCAGACAGAGCACACACCTGTGGGTACCCAGCCCTGCCCAGTGTGCCAGCACTGCTGAGAGCAAGGAATAAATCATAGTGCTGTCTGGCGTGGAGCCTGCTGGTCCAGAAGGTGTGCTGAGCAGTGAGCACTGAGAGCTGTGAGATGTGGGGTTAGTTCCTGCTCTTCACAGTCTGTGTTTAGGCTTGAAGCCATTACAGACTGTGCATCTTCAGGCTGAGGAGTCTCACAGGTTCCTTCATCCCTCCTCCCCACACTGGCCAGGGAGTCCTCACAGCCTGCAGGCACTGGGTGTGCCACCACCTGTCCTCTCCACGGTTATGGCAACCAAACCCAGGACACCTCAAACTGCACCCAACCCCTCAGAGCCTTTTCCGGAACCAGGCATCATCTCCAAGAAGATTTGGACATCATAGAATAGAGAGAATCCAGGGGGCTGGGAGGTGGGTAGGATGTGAATCTTGTAGAAAATAAAGGGTCAGCAAGTCAGTGTTTTTAAAAACACCAGTGTTTCTGGTCTTTTCTGTGGGATGTATACACTGCAAAATACCAGTCACTACTACTGGGCCTTAGGTAAATATGTCAAATTTCCCCATATGTGTTTGTATACATCCACTTACTACATGAACGCCATTTAATTTTGTGTAAATCCTTCTAAAATTATATGTATCTGATTAATTTTTTTTAAAAAAGAAAAAAGTAATGTTTAAACTCGTATCAATCTAAATTCCTTAAAAAAATCTCTTATACCTGCACTTTGATATCAGTGCTCTTACTGAATGTTAGTTCTACACATGACCCTGGCCAAATGCCACGGACCTACGATGTCTGCTCTCTACGCTCTCTCCTGCCGCAGTGATGCGGAGGAGAGGAATCAAACTAACACAAACACACTGGACTCGTGAGTTGAGATGAGGCACTGGTGGGGTCGGACACACAGAACATAAGCAAACAGAAGAGAAACTTAAGTTGCAAAGTGATTTATTAACCTAACAGAGTCGGAGGATAAATGAGAGGTAAAAATAAGCTTTTAAGACACCATTTCTTTACTCACCCCCCTTCCCTCTTAAGACACTGTTCCTCAGCTCACCCCCTCCCCTCCTTCAAACAACCAACAGCTCTGGGTGGGGGGCAGGGTATGGGGTTTTTCCTTAGTCAGTCCATCACCACAATTCTTCTGCTACAAACACTGTTTCTCTACTCACCCCTCTCCCTCTTAAGACACCATTTCTCAGCTCACCCCCCTCCCTCTTTCACACAACCAACAACTCCGGGGTGGGGCAGGGTATGGGGGTTTCCCTTTGGTCAGGGTCAGTCCACCAGGGAGAAGAGTCCTCTACTCAGCCATGGGGTCCCTCCCACGAGAGACAGTCCTCTGAGAACTTCTTTGGCGTGGGTCCAATCTCACGAGCAGCAGCCCGGCCGAAATCTGCTGCAAACACGAGTGCTTGTCCATGGGGTGCAGGCTCCCGAGCCGAGGCCAGGCTGTTTCCATCCCGGGGCCAAGGCCTTTCTCTCTCGTCCACAGCCTTTGCAACTCTCAGTCTCTGCTGGGACTCCCACTGGATCACAGCTTCCTCCAGGCATCCACCTGCTCCTCTGGCGTGGGCACCTCCCCATGGGCTGTGGGTGGATCTCTGCACCCCCCTGGACTCCATGGGCTGCAGGGGGACCACCTGCTCCCCCCATGGTCTTCACCACGGCCAGCAGAGGGTTTTCAGCTCCGGTGCCTGGAGCACCTCCTCCCCCACCTTCTCCACTGACCTTGGTGTCTCCATGTTGTTTTCCCTCACATATTTTCACCTCCTCCTCCTCCTCTGGCTACAAAGAAGTGCGTGCACCCATTGTTTTGATTTCTTCTTAAATATGTTTTCACAGAGGCGTAACTAACATCTCTACTTGGCCCAGGTTTGGCCAGCAGCATGTCCATCATCTTCAGAGCCATCAGAGAGTGGCTCTGCTGGACAGGGTGAAAAACGTCCAGAACCTTCACACAGGACACACAGGAGCCATCTTTGCACCCCTCCCTACCCACTAGCAAAAACTGGGCCAAGTAAAACCACCACAACACATCAGTGAGTTGGGCATCAGAAATAATGCCACATGATCTGCAGAATTAAACACAACAGTACATTTCATACCTTCAAAGCACTCATCAAATATTTCAGACCCAGTGGACACACAAAAGTAATCTTTGACAAATACAGAGGAAAGGTTCACAGGGCTTTTTCCCAGCCCTTTGGGAACATAAGAAAGAGACAGCCATTAGCTGTTAGCCTGAAATCATTTATCCCATTCTGCCTGGCCACATCAATGAGCTGTGTGATTTCAATAGTATGAATGATGAGAGCCTCCAGTCTTGGAATAATCATATTCACCCAGAGAAAACTGAGCTCAGATGAAAAAATACTCACAGCCATGCCTTCATCTAAAGCTATTAGTTTGGTTTCCTATCCTCTTATTTCTGGGAAATCTGTCCATCAAATTTCAGCTGCTGCTCAGAGCTGTCTTCACCATGAGACAAGCAGCACAACATGGGAGCTGTCATTTGTCTTTCATTTCTAGACTGGATTACAGATGTGTGATTACAGGAGAACAAGTGGGTGAACTCCTGTTTCATTTCCCTGAAGGATGCAGATTGTCTTTACATAAGCTGTCACAGCTTCTAAGTGTTCCTTCTGCTGCTGGCTTTCATCCATTGCTGTAAATATACCTCCCTTGTCCCCAGAATGAGGTTCCCCAGGGGTATCCTGTGTGAGCACACTGTGCTGGCACATGTCCCCTGCAGCCAGAAAGTTCAGAGGGAAGAATTCCTGTCCTGTTCTCCAGATTCAGATTTTAGACATCTTGAACAGGGCTTCCAGCATTGCACAAATTTGGGGAGATTATGGCACTCTGCAGGTGGACTGTGAGCTTTTATTTAGCCTATTTAAAAAAACATCCATGAGCAATACAAATCTGAGCCAAGGAAAGACAAAAGTCAAATGGAAAAACTATTTCTCCCTTCATAAATTCTCACTGGGAGGAACAGTTTCAGGTGTTCATAAAGATGTCCCACCGGGAAGACAGAGAAAATCAAGCTTTGGAGACAGGTCCAGCTCATCACCTGGAAACCAGGGACAGCTTGCCTGACTCCTGGCCCTGCTCCTCAGCTCACTTTCTTCTTCCAGTTGTGTGGTGTGAGCCAGTGAGCAACTTAAATCAGGAGAGATGCAGATAGTAGTCTGTGCCTGCCCTCAACACACTCACGCATGGCTGTTACCCAACTAACAAACTAACCTGTCTCACAGCAAGGAGCAAGGCTGTGACCCTACTTTTGGAACAGTTCTGTCACGAATCGGTGGTTTGGGAGGCTTAGAGAATCACCATCAAAAGCATTGGTGAAAAGCAGGTTTTGATATAAATTCGTGGAAGTGCAACATAACAGATATCAATGGCAAGGCTGACTCTATTATTTACCACACAAATGAAGCACACAAAGGGAAATCAATTCAAAATTATTTCCACAGAGACCAGGGAGGGGTGCAAATTATATGGATGCAAAAAGATAAGGGTACAAAAAGGTTTAGCAAGCACTTAATCATTGACTAATTTGACATTCATAAAGTGATTCAATAGGATTTACTACAATTATAACTGTGACTTAATTATAGATTCAAGATAACGTTCATGCCATAATCAATTCATCCACATGCACACAGACAGAAATGTATACATCTATATCTATGCATGCAAAGGTGCCTGTGGCAGTACCTGCCCTGAGCCCAACCAGCCCTAGGAGCTGGTCACTGGAACATTTTGGGTCGCTGCATCTGGGTATAAGTCACAGCCAGCCAATGATACCTGCCCAGCTTGAACTAACCAAGCACAATTACACCTGTGCAAAACCAGTATGAAAACATTTCCATAGGAGTTATCTGAATTGGGGTCTGAAAAGGCAATGGGACTGCCCTGCCAGACACACAAATTTATGAAGAATGACTCTTTCATTTTTATACACAGATAAATATGTATATTTAGTA
Organism: Pardalotus punctatus; assembly: GCA_013400915.1. NCBI lineage: Eukaryota > Metazoa > Chordata > Aves > Passeriformes > Pardalotidae > Pardalotus > Pardalotus punctatus. The sequence continues at coordinate 202,071 of VZTX01019328.1, read as the reverse complement.
ATTAGTATAGCACTTCAGGAGCAGTCTCAAGTAGAAAGTCATGGGTTTTAACTAATTCCTTGAAAAATTCCTTTCTGAGGAATATGAAGAAAACTAGGACTATGAGAAAACTAGGAAAACAAACTCTCCATATTCCTTCACAAATCAATTACAGGATAATACTGCCCATTCCTTCTAGTATCTGTCCATGGACCTGTAACTGCATTCCTTTTTGTGTAGTCCCTTTTTGAAGCTGCTAACACCTTGTGCCCCCATTAATTTCCAAGGCAATGAGTTCCAGGTTATACACACTACATAAAGACATAATTTTTCTTAAGCTCTTCTCACCAGTTTCAGTGACTTCCACAAATTTTTATATTTAAGGAAAATAACAATTCTGCAGTCACCTTAACCATATCTCCATGATTTTGTAAGCTTTAACTATACACCCCAAAGCCTTCCCAAACTGAAATCCCAAGCTAGTCTGCTAGCTTCATCCCCTTACTCATTTTAGTGATCTTTCCTGTATTTTTAAGTCCACTCTGACTTTTTGAAGTGCAATAATTAAAACTGCCCATAGCAGTCAAGTTATGGGTGCTCTAAAGTTCTGTATAGCTGCAAAATTATGTTTTTCCTTTTGAAGTCAATACCTGATGATAGCAATTGCTTTAGACTGATCCAGAATGGATCCTTATCCTGTCTTCAGACCTACGATAGAAAGTTTGACAACAGCTGTGTAAGCCTTAATTATTCATTCTACAGTATTTCCTATGTGCAAACACATAGGGTGCACTCTCTTTTAGCAGTACCTGTTTGTTGCCACTTTACAGGATTCTATCCTGCTCACAAGTTTCTGTGGAGTTTCTGAGCCCACATAGTCCTGAATCAAGAAGCAATCTGAAATTTGTAAATGAAGACTGCCTTCTTGTCCTGCATTTTCACCACATTAGTGGTCTTTTAGGCTCATATGTTTGACTTTGCAAATTTGATGAGCTAAGAGACATGGCTCAGCAGACAGGTGGTAGCTCAGCAGGCCTCCATGAAAAGCCAGTCCCTCTGGCTCCAAATCTGTCCAGGTTTCAAAGCTAGTCAGTGACAGAGAAAAGAATTAGCCTCTTGCTATGCTTTACACACAGCCCATTTCTCCCAGAAGCAATGACCTTCTGTATTTTTGGCTTTAAAATGTTCTTTGGAGCTAAACCTAAGACCTACTGAATAAATATTCATAGCCAATGCCTTTAGAATGTTTGTTACACAGGTAGAAAAATTCAGGACGAAACTTAAAAGTGTGTCAAACATTATTTAGGGGTTTGCATGTATGCATATATGCATACATATGCAAATTCAAGACAGTGCGAAACTTTGAAAATTGGGATTTTAAAGACACAGTTTATCTTGGCAGCAGAAATATTTGTGTTTACTGGTCTTAAAGGACCCACATTGCTGAAAATCACCATGGTAATAAGAAGTCTAGGACTAACAAAGGACAAGCCTTGAAGGAAAATAAAATTGTTTTCAAGCAAGGGAAACAGTTAAGCTAATATTTGATGTACAAATCTTTGAAGGTGTTGGGATTTTTTCCTTAATATTTCACCATAATTGGAGAACTAGGCACTAAAACCCACAATATACATTTCTATTTCAATTTTTTGAGAAATAAGTTAACCATGATGGCTTTTCACCTGAGAGGGATTCTGGAGTGCTACATTAATTATTAACTACACATAGGCAATGGTCATTCCTCCCCATCCCAATCAATATTGATATTGAATTTAGGTATAAAAAAAACTTTCAGTTTGTGCCATTTGTTTCATAAGCAAATGCACTGGCACCTACTTCAGGATTTATGTTTTGCACTCTGTGGCTGAAGGCCATGTATAAGTAAATTAATCAGGTTATTAACTTAGCCTGCACTACAAATTACAACTCTGCACGTGGAGAGCAGAACACCTGAAACTTGCCCTTCTGTTCTGCAGAACAGCTAGAGAATTGGCACAGGAGCTCAGAGGCATTGGCACATTTTCCAAGAGCTTTGAAAGTCAGCCAGCACAGCAGCACAGAGCACATGCCTGAATCCAGTCAAGTCAAAATATTTTATCAGAAACCCATCAGCAAAGACCTTTTGACATTTCTCCCTCAGACAAGAACTGTTTCCTATCACTGATCTCTCCAATCCATAAGAAAAAGCATAACTGACCATGGATATTATCATATCAATAATGAAAATATCACCTGGTATTTCAGATGTTTTTGAGTAAAGTAAAGGTAAGGGGGGATATTTGGGGCAATTATGCATTGTCAAAACATAATTAACATATTTGAAAAGCAGAGCTGAAAATAAGCCACCTGAAACAAACTGTCCAAAAGAGTCAAAGGCTTCACATATATTACCATGGCATTTGGCACATTACATGGCATATTTGGCATTTCAGCAGCAAGGCCAGTAGGTGCACTCACCCAGCCTGTTGCTCTGGTCTTGGTAGCAGCTCCTGATTAAAAGCCAGAAGAGGATGGAGTCTGGTGCTGAGAGTGACTCCTCTGTGATCAGTGGAGAAAATGCAAAAAGTTGTCTGAATAATACAGCAAAATGGTCATGATAAAACACCACCCATTTATCAGGTAGAGAAAATATACAAGAGAGAATATCTGGGAAGAGCAGAGCATTGGCACTTGGTCACTGGCCAACTCACAGGGGTACTTAGTTGTAGGGTCTTGCACATCCCCCTCTCCTCCTCTATCCTTGCTGAAGGATGAGTGCTTGGAGGCAGTCACAGTACAGGCGGTACTCAGAGTACCTGCGTGGAAATTTGCCGGTGGAAATGAAAGTTACAATTTGGTCCACACTGGGGAAGTATTTATTTGCAAAGAGAGGCAAGAGCTATAAGTGGAGTCTAGCAGCAGCTCATGGAGTCCCAAGGCATTGAAGTGAGAGGAAAGGTAAAATCTGTGACACTAATGGAATTTTACTACAGAACATCTCTGCATATTTTTGCTTTTCTTTCTGTGTGCAAGTTCAGAACTAATTCACACTCTACACTAGTTGAAATCACAGAACCTTGAAACTCTGATTTACTGTGGGGCCAAAACACAAGTTCAGTAGTTTTAAATGACAATTTTTAATTAGTTTGAAACTGAAGTAGGTGAGGCTCCAGCTTTAAACAGGCTGTCATATACAAGTAAATATATGTGATTTACTGTGTATTGCTTTTATGATATAGTGCAAGAGTTGCACATAATATTTTGATATATTAAATGAATGGTTCCTACCTTATAATTTCATGCTGTAAAATGAAATATGTGTAAACATAAATAAATATATGTATGCATATACTTTTAAGCACATATACTCCAGTGCTGACAGCACATAAGCTGATTTCAAACCTGCTTAAAACAGCTGTCAGCTTTGGCTGGTCCAAAAACATCAAGAAGGATGCTGAAAAAAATTAGGAGTAAATTGATGAAAAATTGAAATCTATATTGCAGGAAGCAAACATGCCAACTGAAAAAGACAGTTTCTGAACAGTTTTGAATGAGTTGTTAAATAAAACTGTAGTCAATTAACAAGCCATTCTTCATTTGCACCACAGATAGTCAGCATGGTCACAGCTTGTTTTGTCCCTCTCACTATGGCACAGTCTCCCAAGACACTGCATGTGCAAACACACATGCGTTCTACCAGCTGCCTTCAATAAATGAATACAAATAGACAAAAACACTGAAAAGGCCAAGGGAATCTGATGAGAAATCGTTAGCTTAGGTCAGGTTACCTTCTATATTTCCATCCAAAATGCAATACAGAAAATGTATGTATTCCCTCTCAGTCTGTGATGGGTGAAATACACTCTGCGTTTTCTGATTCGGCATCATTTACCACGGGTTTCAGGTTTGTTTGATTACCTCCTAGTAATACCTCTTATTAAGATACTGTGAAGAACACTCCAGTCCTGGCTCCTCCTATGGGGCCCTTTGCACCAGAAGTGTGTGGTGAGCTCTTTGCTCCACTAGCAGGCCTTGCGAACTCCCTGGGTAGCTGCTCATCCACCACTATGAAACAGGCAGCACTACAATCAGTATTTCATTAGGGATGGGAACAACTTCAGTAATTTGTGTCCTTCTTCCAACACTGCTTGCCCAGGCCAGTACTTCAGGGGACAACTCAGATCCTTGCTCTGGATTGCAATATTCCATGATGTGACTGCTAGTCCACCCTGGGATGTTCCCAAAGAATTAACTTCCCAAGTCCACTGCAAAGGCAAGAGAGACTGAGACCTCTTGGGAGTCTTCTCAGAGTTTTCAGGCTAGAGACAGGACCCTGTGCTGTTCACAACCTGGTAGATCAGAGGAGAGATCAAGCTAAAGCAGATTTACCCTTGATCAACTTTCAGACTTTTCAACATGTCCAATCTATGCAGCAGCTGAACAGAAGTTTTCAGAAGGTTATTATGGATACAAAATTGAATGATAATGAACAATTCTGAGCATTTCAGCTCTCTATCCTCTCTATCCTCAGAGAGGCACATGTAAAGTTTCACAATAAACAAACTGATTTCTAGTAGGAATGTCTCTTTTAAAATTACAAACTCACAAAAAAAGTACCTGGCATAAATAGTTTAGTACCAACAAAGGGAAGAAAAGAATAAAAATTGGAAGCTCTTTTTAATATTCTTCTCATCCTTCTCCTGTACAAATACAAACATCAAGCAACTTGAATCAAAATTAATTCCAGACCTGTTGAAGACTAGAACCTGAGCAATCCTTGGAAGGTGTTGTTTAGAGAGAAATGTAATTTTGGGGAAGATTTAAATGCCTCAAAGGAAGACTTCATCTCTCATCTAGCCCACCATTCATTGCACTTCCCTAATGAGATCATATTACATAGAGACATCAGGAAGGAGTTCTGCATTGCAGAATGGAAAATAAATGCAACTTCTGTGAGATGCCCTAAATGTGAGTAAAAAGTAAATATCCTTTAAATTCTCTATTCCTGGCATACCTAAATACATAAGACTTATTAATCAGTAATCTTGCCCTTTTCTCCTCAGCTGCATAGTGATTCCCATGATTTGCAGTACAAATGGAAAATTTGTACTCCCTGAGACAGCACAAGCAGGAGGCTTATAAGCCCCCAGGAGTGGTCCTGACTTCTACATCCCTATCATTACATAAGAAAAAGATGCTGAAGTGACCCTGCACACTGAGATTACTGCTTTGTCATCATTTCTTATTCAGCAACTCTTGTGAGGTACATTCAATTAGTTCCAGTAACTCATTCCCCTCTGATCCCTAAATTTTCCAAACCAGCTTTTTCAACGGGTTTTTCTCAGCAGCAAATTTGGATTTAGGCTTAGAAAATTAATTTAGCACCTGAATTATGAATGTCAAGGCCAAGAATCACGCATTAGCAACAGATCTAGAAGACAGGCTACATATGGAGAACCTATGTTGGCATAAAAGGGAGAAGGGAAATAGGAACTTTTCCTAACCTGCAGCTTCCCACTGAGGTTGAAGGCCAGCCAAAGCAAGGTTTGGGCTAAGCCTCTTCTACAGGTGCTTCTCGGTGGTGATTCAGGAATCTAAATTAGGCTCCAGCTGTGAAATTACCTTCAGAGGATTCCCACCTCTCCACCAACCCCAGCTGGAGGTCTAGGAAACTATCTTAAATAGCACGGTTCATAAGTTTGGTAGTTTCAGTCAGTCTCCACATGTGCTATCCTTGGGTCTATGGCCAACCTAGAGACAGTATTCCTTTCCCTAACGTGGGGAAAGAAACGACTTTTTTTCTCAGTGATTTGGACCCATTTATTTCAACACTGTTCATCTCTCCTGTGACCCAGGAAAAAGTGGAATTCCAAAGAAAGTGAACTTCATTAACTAAACCACAGATATCTTTCCCCGCAGAACTATTACTGGAGCACATGCAATAGAAACTGGAAGTTATCTGTTACATGTCAGGAGATCTTGCCAAAATATTTTCCAAAATAATCATTTCTTGATGCCTGATCAAGTAACAGTTTGAACATCCCTTTCCAAACACATGCTGTGCCTTTTTAGATACATTTTTTCAGCTGAATTTACTGCTTCTCTGTCACAAGCTCCACAGCTCTTCTAAGAAACTTCTTACATAAAATTATCTAAGCTATTTTCATTGGGCACATATGCTTATTAGGCATATATTAACTTAACCAATATGTCTACTTGACACAATGCAGTGTTGCACAGAGAATCTCAAAGCAGTTCCAAAGAAATCAGAGATATCTGGAGCTGCATCAGCTTATTCTTTCCACAAGACTAAGGTATCCAGCCTTGCAAAAGTCCTCACCACTCTGCACTAGGGCTGCTGCTCTGACTCTTGTTCCCAAAATAGATCATTCATTAAACCAAGCTTCATACATATCTTCTCCCACTTGATTTCAAATCAAAATGTCTTTTCATGTATGGAGACAGGTGGGAGCTACCATAACTCTCAATAAAACCAAAGCTATTAGTCTGATATAATTTAGAAAACATGGTGAGTGTAAGACAGCAAGCCCCATGGAAACAAGCTCCAGCCTAAACATGGTGTTTCTGTGCCCTGAGTTGGCAAAGGCTTCTTCCTCTCTCATGTTGGAGGCTTGGATGAGGCAGCCAGGTATGGACATGATAGTTGGAGCTGTGCTGCAAAAAGGAAATGTGACTGTGAGGTATAAATTAACATTAAAGTGAATAACATTAAATTATATTGAGAAACACTAACTTTAGCAGGCTGAAAGTTTAAGGCTGACTTTTAGTCTAGGTTAGGAAGCTTCCTCTTTGATGGGAGCAATTGGGTTCCTTAGAGCCTAATACTCATCCCGAGGTAAGTTGCTAAAGTAAATGGAAAGAGTCATTATTCCCTTATTTTTCCCTGGTGAGGTCTGTTGCCCCGTCTTTCAAATCCTTGTCACATGGGTTTTCCTCTAAGGCCCAAGACAGAAAAAAGTCTGCTTACAGGTTCCCTTCTACTCTAGGAAGCATCATACACAAACAAAGTCCCTTCTTATTCAAAAGCCTTTGTCTTGGTTTGAAGACAGGTGTCTGCTAAGGAAGATGGGAACCTCCCTTAGAACCCACAAATGTGAACCCCCTTCCCTCCAAATTATTATAACTTTGGAATCAAGGGCTTTCAGGCAAAGATACAGGGAAAAGGAATAGCAGTTTTTTACTAGTATCTATAGCAAGGCAAACAATCAACAACAACAGT
>VZTX01019328.1:159944-194778 GCA_013400915.1 Pardalotus punctatus | reverse complement strand
AGCCAGGAGGATGTGCCCTCCAGGAACGTCCCCTTCCCAGACGAAAGCTCACTCACCAACGAGAAGGAAACAGCACAGATCCAAAAAACCTTTCTGCTGCTGTAGCGAGGAGCCCACAGTCCTCCCCTGGTGCCTCCTCAGTAGCCGGTGGTCGAGTGCCTTCTCTGATGACCACATCTGCTCTCCCCTCCCCATGCCCAAGCCAGCTCTTTGTCTCTTAAAAAAGGAGTTAATAGTCCTTAAGTATCCAGCCATTAGTAACCTAGCGCCAGGGATGGGGAAAAATTCCATACCCCTCAACCTCCAACAGCCTTTCACAGAAGCCTTTTTCCTTCAGTCTTCTCCCAAGATGTGAACTGAAGAAAGATTACCTTTTTTATTTCCATTTGCTGATTTCTATTTATCTGTGGTAAAATTTTCAGCAATGCCATTAATCAAAACTAAATTTAAATAAAAATCTTATTTCATTATCTTTTATTGTTGGTACTATTGGTCTCATAATGCTGAATAATGTTAATGATGTGCTTGTGTGCCACCAAATGATAAATTAAAAAGGATCTCGTGAGTGGAACTTCTTGCTTTACATTGAGTCCTGGAAAGGTTTTGTTGGATTAGGTATGGAATGGTCTATTTTATTGCAAAATAGTTCAAATTTTATTTTTTTATTTGCTAGAAAGGCTACTGGCAAACAATTATTTTATGCAGAACACCAAACAGCTGTAGCCATATACAAATCTATATAACCCAGTTATTAATATATTCATGAGGCAAGGTAGAACATTTACACATATCAATCCTTTAGTAAGTAATTTATGCATTTTGAACAGCAGTGTTGCATTTTTCAATGCACAATATAATTCTAAGGACTGCCATCCTTTTGTGTCAGTGCAGGCCATTTTGCCAGTCTTGTTCTTTTACCACTTTGCTTTTATCCTCTTCTACATGCCTTTTGATCCTATTAGCACTGAGATCAATCACAAAATTCCTGCTGGGAGCAGAATGGGATGCTATCATTGTGATGTCTAAATCCAATATTTGACACCATTTTTCCTTGCACACCAGATGCATACTGGTACCTGTTCTTCTAACTCTGCACTTTAAGTCTTTCACTGTTAGGTCTTTTCACCATTTAAAACAAATAAGACAAGAATTTAAATATGCAAAACTTTTTTAATAATGCTACCTTTTCTTAATATCCTAGAATTTTTGTACACTTAATTTTCTAATCCCAGTTCATAGATACACAGTCCCACTACTAGTTTATTTACAGAAATGCCACTGAACAGAAGGTCAATTTCTCAATGCTTTTCACAAAACCTGAGCAAGTTACTTGCATGTTCACTGGATGTCTGTGGGTTTTCTGACTGCATAGAATACATCCACATAGAAAAATGCATCAATATGGATATTTTAAAAATCCAAATTCAGCCCCTCAGATAAGGAAAAACAACTTGAAGATTTGCAGATTGTAAATAGGTCTATCTCAAATATTTCTTCTTGACAAACAACTCCTTTGTCATAATACTGTGATGATTCATCTCGAGAAATGGATTAATGGTCTTTACACAAGGCAGACATTTTTTTTTCCCTTTAATACCAGCTCACTAGTAAAAGGAAAGTAATTAAAAACTACACATATTCTCATATCATTTTTACTGTCAAAGAGCGCACGATGCACATAGAATTGCTCATCTCACTGAACATACTAGGAAAATTATTTTAATAATGAATACTTGCCCCTGCATTGGTTTTAATCCAGTTAAGATTGATAGTCAGTGAAAAAGCAGCAAGGTAAATGCCATTTTAATAAAAACAATTGTTATAACTGATTTCTGCTATTTCTCTACTGCAATCCCTTTCAGCAATGCAGAAAATGAAAACTGTTTCTCTGGTACTGTCACACTCAGATTTCAAGACCAACATTTCTATAAAACAAAACAGAAATAATTTCATTTTCTCTTTTCTGAAAAAACAGTAACTTTTGTTGTAAAACAGATGTCACAATAAATTTTAAGCTCTCTTTTCTGTTGGATTGGTATATAAGCATGCAATTCACTGGAGTTTTAAGTTCCTATATTACATAGAGTGTAAGATACTTCTGACCATGGCATTCCATTTGTGTGCATACTAACAGCTCCATCTTTCACGTATTCCATGTCACTTTTCCAAGAGTCAAACTCAGGATTTCTATAGATTCCATTAATATTTACTTAGACCAGGGCTGTTTCATCCAAGCAGTTGGAAAATAATCCATGATGCATGTCTGAGGATATGATTTTGATATTATTTGGATCACTGGAGCACTTTCCAGAAGATTGGAAAATCGCTAATTGTTCACCATTATCCCAAAGGGTAACCAGAAATACAGGAAAAAAAATTATGTTCAGCAAAATGACAGGGTCATTTCGTATGGCACGAAACAATCTAAAACCAGATGCAGAAGTAATGCCCATCAAGACAGCTTTATGAAAAACAACTTGTTATCAAAACCAGTTTTACATCTCTAATGACATGCATGATTAGTAGATGAAAGCAATTACACAGACATAATATGTGAAAATCTTAGTATTGTCTTTGATTTAATATAATTTTCAGAGCGGAAAAACCTCAGCTTCACAGAGTCCTGCACAACTCATTCACAATATCCAAGAGCAAAAAATAAAGAGAGAACTGAAAAAGATATTAAGACATCACTTAGCCATCCCTGCCCAAGCGCTTTGCTGTCCCAATGTCTCTCCTGCAAGGAATTTGTCAAACTTGTTGTTAAAATCTTCCATGATGGGGATTCCTTTGGATCTTCCATGACATTTCTATCCAAGTTTTCTGAATCTTTTCTGCAAAAGAAGATATCACTATATTTAGCCAAGGTATCTTTTCAGTCTCTCCATTTCTTTTTCTTGAATTTGGAGCGTCAGCACTGTTAAATAAAACCTGGGTTTACCCGAGACACAGTGTGCTTCCCTAGGAGGGGCAGACAGATGAGGGGTTAAAAATGAAGACCACAATCCACAAGGAGTGTGTAGATCTGTGTAGCACTATCCTATCAACATCAGCTTTATCAATCTCATATATTCAAAGACTATGAGGCAGACAAAAGACCTTTTCTTTAAAATAATTCTGTTCAAATTTGGGCTTGAAAAAAATCTGCTACATAATTTTTACTTACATTCTGATTTGCCATTGGGGTAATCAGAGTTATGATTTTTGGGTTTTTCACAGCAACCTCTAACCCACAACCACTGTGGGTTGTTTTTTTCTGTCTAAAACAAGAGAATAATCTCCTGCAATGACTTGTGTCCAGGAGCAAGAGCTTTGACTGAAAAACAAACCACCGCATAATTTGAAAACTACTGTTCCTCATAAACAGCTGGCAATTTTGAAATGCAGTGCAGCTTTCCAGAAATAAGTGGGAACTACACAAACATTTTATCAGACAACATAGAAGGAAACAGAAACCATCTCACACTTGTCAGGTGGCACAGAGGAGAGCAGGCATCACTTGGCAGCTGAGGGACTGAAGCAGCTTCCTGCGTCTCAGGGCTGTCCAGCATCTGGAGCTGCTCCAGGTGTCACGGTTGGTGACCAGCAGTGCTGGACCTGAGGATGTTTGAATATAACCTGACCCTCAGAAATTCGGGAACAAAGATGTGTACAAAGAGAGTCAACATCTAGGAAACAAGATTGTATAGAAAGCTCTCATCTCTATGCCTAGGAATTACAGAAAGGGTTGGATTAAAAGCAAGTAGGAAGATGTCAGGAGCTCTGTGGCATCGAGTTTCATACAAAGCCACCCCCTGGGATGACTAGGAAGAGGGCAGTCACTGAGTTATCACACTGTGTCTGTGCATGCTTTAATTGTTTGACTGCCACGTCAAAAATGCAGCTTGTGTGAGATGCTAATGACAGGCTTCTGCAATGTAATGCTTTCAAAAACAATTTGTTAGCTTGGATAGAATCTAGAAGGGAATAAGGCATTATATTAATGAGAATAATTGAAATAAAGTTTAAATATTGTCAAAATGCAACCATGTGTTCTCATAATAAATCTGTGGGTGTTTCCACCTATTTAAAATTTTAATACATTTTCAGAGCTCTCAGCAGTGCTAGTGACTAAAATGTTGGAAAATGGCTCCTGGGAGGGCAAGGTGAACTGGCTTATGTATTGTTCCAGTCCTGTGGGCATTTAGCAGCCTCCTGAAGTAATCAATTATGATGGGGAACTACTTCAGTGTTTCTGTGCTGTAAGACTTAAGTAGAAAATCTTAAACATGTAAATGATTAACCAGGTTGTGGCCGGTCGTGAGGGCTGGACCAGCTGACCACCAGGGCCGATCGGCAGCTCATCAGTGGATTCTGCGAGCGTCCCTGAGCGCCAGGCTCACTGCAGTCGGGGACCGTCTCCCCCAGCCGCGAGCTGCGATTCCCTATGATGGCAGCCACGCTGTCCCCAAAAGCCGGAGTGCTGCAAAGACACGCGGTCACACGGTGGTCAGGTGCTTGGGGTCAAGGGCGAGAGACCCCGGCCTCAGCCAGCACCAGAATTTATTCTGAGGGTCACAACCAATCCCGGAACGGCACGGGAGAGGAACCAGGGAGGGACAAGGGACAGGGACCAATGGGGAAGGAGGAAGGGAGGAGAGAGGGAGATACGAAAATACCATTATGAACTGAGGGACAGGGGGAGCTCGACCCCTCTCTGGGGCAAGCTACCCTCGACTCCACCCCAGGGGGGTTTTATTCTCTAGGTCTCCACCAATTCCTCAGGGGGGAAGAAACTCTCTGGGCTTGAACCACCGCTACACCAGGTCTCATCAGATCTCCTTGGAGTCCCAGGCTTCTCACAAGTTTTCCTATGGAGCTCCACTCTCCCAGTATGCAAATACACAGACACACATACTGTTAATGTAATGTGGTTGCCACAGAATTTATTTTTAAAAGCAACATGCAACATAGCCCATTAGAAAATACTAGATGGTGGGTGAAAAAATCAACCATGGTTCAATTCCACTAATGTCAGTGAGTTCTTCATGCAACACATTTGCTGAAACCGTCCACAATCAATTACTGAGACAGAAATAGGAGCGCAGAAGCAGCTGCCTTTAAATAACAGACTGTTGATGCACTTAAAACAGTTCCTTGCTTTTTTTCCATAGGACAGATCTTCCTATGGACTTTTCCTATGAGGTCCTGGGAGTTTCTTTAAGACCTAGCATTGAACTCTTTTCACACTCAGGCAGAGTCCTAGTTAAATAAAAGGCCTTTAAGGTGTAGGAAGGTTGCCATGAAATGTGCCTGACATCTCTCCCCTTCAAGGAAAAGCTTGTGTAAACAACAACTGCTAGTGAGAGCAATGAGATGCACTCAGACAATGCCAGGTTGCTCAGACACTAACTCATATTTGCTGCCATTCTAGCCTCAGGTAAAAATCCTTAAGATTTAGGAGTATTACTGAGATGTTTTGGAAATGCTGTGTTAGCCTTTCCAACCAGTTTATTTCCCCAATCTCACATTCTATATGTGAAGCAGAAGAGGTTGTGAAAGAGCAGATCTCTCCTGGCCATTCATGCTGCTGCCTGCTTGCCTCTTCTGCCTCCTTGCAGGGGTGGCATCTGCCCCAGCCTCACATTTCAGCCACTCACCGGAGCTCTGCCTTGGGGCTACTGAATGCTGCACAAACCAGAGTAACACAGCTCATTTTCCTTCCCATCACACAGCTCCTGCCATGCATCAGTTGAAATCAGAGTGCAAAACAAAGACCAACTATTATGCAAATAAAAGAAAAAAATTAATGGCTTAAATTTAAATTTGTAAACAATTACAGATTTAGACAAGAAATCAAGTGGACTATACAGAATGGATAATCTTAGAAATAATGATGCCTGTGTTCACGCCTTTGAGTTACATATTGCCATAACAAAAAGGAAAACCAAAATATGAATAGATACTGGCAAATAAACAGGTTATTTAATATTAAATTAACTGAATATTAATATGATTGCTGCTTGTTTTCAAGCACTACTTCTTTTTATGAGTGGGGTTTTAGAATTTTCAAAATATATGATATTTCCAATCCTAAACAGCTCTCTTTCATCATTTAACAGAAAGGCAAAGTGCCTGGGAGCACAAGAGCAGGAAACCAGCCCTACAGAATTCCCTCTCAGAAGGCATTTAAATTTTATGTAGTAAGCAAGGCCTATGACAAAAGTATGTGTAATGTAATGTAATTGTATCATTTCTCAAAGTTTTACATAATGACTTTCTGTTCCTAAATAATACTTCATTACTGGGAGCAGGAGAATGTAATTGTTCTCTGGGTGCTGCTGTTAGCTCCTAAGGGCATGATCAATCCTGCTGAGACATATAATTCATGCACTGTTTGCTTCTGATACAGCTACATTTACGAAAGCAATGCAGTGATTAGATTCCTCCAGAATAAATGTGTCTATAAATCCCTGTGCTGTAAATATTATTAACAGCTACATCCAGCAAAGGACTTGAGCCACTGACATGAGGCTGAGGCAAAACTAACAGACCTCCAAACAAATAATAATTTTTAATTTTTTTTTTTTTTTTTAAATCCCCTCTCTGCTATGGCTTAACCCTGAACACATTTACAATCTCGAGGCACCCTCATATCTAAATGTAACCTACTCAGTGACAGAGGTGCTGTTCCATCTCCTGCTCAGCAGGAGCTTCTCAAACCCTTTTCCCACAGGAGTGAAACTGGAAAAAATGCCCACATGGCATTAAGCATGCTTCTGCCACATTTTTTGGAAGACTGAATCTGATGGATATTCAATACAACAGGAGAAGAATTCGATGCCTTCACAAAAGCAACCAAGGACGCTCATGAAAAAGGTGGCTATTTTATCAGCCAGAGGGTGCTCATGAAGGGAGATCACTCTCTGCAGCACCTCATGCCACAGGAGAATAGTGCCTTCAGCTGCCTCAGGCTAGACATGATTGTAGGTGATGATCCAGGTACACACAGAAATTACACAGGGTAAGATTCATGTCTGCAAATTAAGACATCTGCAAGAAATCTAGCTGGAGGAAGATGAGTGCTTTAGGGCATAGTTCATCTAATTTAAGAAAGGAACCTAAAACTCGTGATGTACATCATTCCTTGGGATTGCTTTTCCCCCTGCTGACTATAAAGGGAGCCCTAGAAATCTAAATCAGATATAAATGTATGCACTGCAGACTGTTAAATTTAGCTGAAATCAGTTTTGCACCAAGTGTTTATTAATAATTTAACTAACCAGAAACATGGATGAAAGTGAGTCAGTGTATTGTTTTAATATTATTTATGTTACCATTGTACTGTGCAGAGAGCAGAAAGATGAAACAGAGACTGAATAAACATTAATCTTTCCTAATCATGGAGAAAGTAATATTTGTGTATGCCCTTGTATCCAGAAATACCATATTGATTTTCCATCATTTCCACCTATGCCATTAATATATAGAAATTAAAATTCTGAAGGCAGTAATTTTTTTAAAGAGAGAGAGAGAGAGAGTAGGACTTCAATAAACCTATAGGACTCCTGTAATTGTCCAAGGAGATTTTCACACTCAGCTTTGTAACTACTCTTGTTATTGGGTTTCGTGGAGGCTGTCAGGAAATCTTCTCAGGATATCAATACAATCAGTTTGTTTCAGTACATTTTCAGATCAGCCTTGAAGAAGACTAGAACTCTTAACTTAATCAGTTTAGAAAGGCTGATATTTAGATCTTTCTTCCCATTTGCAACTAAAGTGCTTACAACTGTACCAAATTTTTCATTCCACAGTGGCCTATCTTCTGATGTATATAATTTAGGAAAAGGCCACATATATGAAGGCATATCTCCAGGGTTCATGTAGCACCTATTACCATGGAACCTCCATCTTTGCAGAATTGAAGCCTAAATTTCCTGCCAGATGACATAGGAATTATTATACTTAAAAAGTAAATGAGAACCACACATATACTTAAAAAAAAAAACAAAACAATATAATTGAACCATACAGCACCTCCTGTTGACACTAGTCTCTAATTTGGAATATGTTCTTGCTCACTCCATGAATCTCATTAGCATATTTTTTGCTTTCTTTGACCCATAGCCTACCTTTAAAGAGAGCGTCACTTACTGTCTTCTGAGTGTTAAATTCGCTGGTACTTCAGACAGGCAGGTATTGTAATTTTCCTGCAAATGACCCATTTAAGGAGAGGCAAAGATGATAAGTATCACAGTGTCATAGAGAAAAAAAAATCAAGAAAAACAAAAATCAAGGGAAACTGTTGGTAAATCCCCAATTGGAGTTTGCAGTCCTCATTAGAAAAAAGAGATAAGAAATAATTCTTAACTGAAAGAAAGTAGGACTGAGAGACCAGCACTCATAGTTCATCTGTTTCACCTCTGCTTTCTCCCCGATCAAAACCAGTTGTGACATAAATCATGTTGACTGTGCTGCCTGTGGTCTTTTTTCATTACTCATGTTTTAACTTTCCTCTTTTTGCTACCTATTTCCCATATTAATCACAGCTTGCTACCCTTTTTTTTTTTTTCTTTTTCCTTTCATCTGTTATATCCTCTTAAATTTCATTTTGTCAGTGGGTTTTTTTCCGCTTCAGCTAAGCACCACTGCATGCTCATGCAAGCCCTCAGTCCAAGTGGTCTCTCCAGTGTGAGCAGAATTCAGTTTCCCAGCAGAAGCACACCACAGTGCCTTTTACTGTGGTGGGTGAAAGGGGATATGTCAGCAATAAGGATGAGCTGTGGACTTCAGGGAAGAGATTGACTACTCTCAAAAAGCAGAAGTGGATGACTGTCCAGGCAGGAGATGGGGATAAGGTAAGAGAGGTCGTTCTACCTGGAAAAGCATTAACAGAGCAGGCATCTGGCTGCCCACCATCAGACAAGCTGGCTCTCCCTTTGCCTTTCCAGGCACCTGAGTGTGCACTTCCAGCTGAATTGCAGAGCGCTTCATATATTTGATTCCCAGTTTGACAGACTGGGCCCACTCAAAGCTCTGAGCAGCTTGCAGTAATTATGCATCAGTAAAAGCCCAGGAGCATAAACACAATCACACACTTGCATCCTCAGTTATCAAATGGAAATGATAACAATTTACCTCACCCTGTGGACAATCAATATTAAAAACTCCAGAGAAGTACATCTGGCCCCACCCAAGTCATATTAAGTGGTGTACCCTCAATGCCTCAAAAACACAGCCAGGGAAAAGCTAATTATGCTGTGCTTGTCCAGATTAATGTACTGCAACCCAGGGTAGCACTCTGAAGATTTCGCCTCTGAGCTCTCAGGCAGTAATTTCCCTGAAGGAAAGGGAACAGTCTTGCCAGTCCCTGCAATCCTTCCACTATCAGCAACACACAGCAGCTCCAGTACCATGCCAGAATCACTCAGGGTCTTTAATACAAGTAGGAATCACAAGGGGACATAAAACTTTACTGACCTTCCCTTTCCCCCTGTGTTGTGGGATGGCAGCCTGAAGGGAGCTGTGGGATGACATGGTTTAGCTAGAGATAGCCCAGCCTTGAAGGGCACAGGGTGGGAGTGCTCCGGAGGTCCCTTCCACCCCTGTTCCCTATGATTGCTGACTGGTCAAATTGGAACATTCCTAAAGGCATGTCTCACTTCAGACTCTAACCTCTAACCAACTTAAAATATATAAGAAAATTGTCTTTGCCTTGCCTCTAACTGAATGATGTCTCCTACTTTAAAAAGATCTACTCACTTAGCACTTATAAGACATTCCTAAGTCAAGTTCAGACACTATATGGATTGTACTATTTCCTTAAAAAAGTTTTCACTTTTCACTAAAAATTTGCATTACTTTTCATTTTCATAGGGATTTTTTTCTGCATCTCAAAGCCCTTGGCAAAAGTAAATAACTGCAAAATAAACCTTTTGAAGAGCACAGTTCTAGCAGCTATGTGTTGGATGAGAAATTGGTTATGAATGTATAATTTAGGGCTTCAAGGAAAATTTTAAAGCCAGGTATAAATTAAGGACCTAATACTGTACTCACTGAAGTCTCTTAGAACATGACTGGACTCTAAATGACCACTGGAGGTTACTGTTTCCCCACAGAAATTCAATGAGCCAAGCACTATGCTAATTCTTTTCAATTATTAAATACAGGCATCCTTAGTATCAGTGGCTACAAATGATCCCATACATGGCAAACTTTGTTAAGGTTGTTCCAGGGTGGAAAAAACTGGGGGGCAGGGGAAGGGTATTTGAGTGCACAAGCATAAAGACGCAGTCAAAGAAAGATTTCTTGATGCTTATTATTATTGCGTCTATTAGTCCAGGACCTAGAAACCCAACATTCACCAGGTTTCTGTCATGTGAACAGCTGTGCAGGTTGGAGATGCTGCCCCAGCCACCCACAGCCTTAGCAAGTGACTGATTAACTGTTTCCAGGTGTTAGCCACTGTGGGGACCTTGTGTTATCGCCCTAACACATCACTTCACCTTGAAGGTTGTAAGAAAGTGGCTTTTTTAGGATAGATATAGTATCGTTCTCCTTTGCTCATATTACTTCTATTTGGAGCTTGTAGTACAATTTTTTTTCTGTGCAGCACTGGAAAACTTTCTGCTGTAAATTGGGGATAATAATTTCCTTTTTTATGTCTCACTTGTTCAAAGGCAAGCTCTAGGAGACAGGGGCAGCCTTTTAATTTCCATTTGTGCAACTCCTGTATGATAGGTCTGGACAAGGGCCCCTAGAAACTCCTTCGGTATAAGTAGTAAAAACAGTAACGAGGTAATCTTACCCTCTCAAAATATCTTCAAAGAATCAACACAAACTTTAATGTTATAAATCGTGTCAGGAAGAGCCTAATGGCAGTTTACCCACAAGAATCTGATCTTCCTCACTATTGGCAGCCAGAGGCACCTAATGGCATGTTAGAGGCAGCACAACAAGAGAAGATCAATGTGACACAAAAAGGAAAAAAAAAAAATACAGCCCAGTGGTGTGTGGAGAAAGCATTGTAAGGCTCAGGGGAAGCAGCTGCTTTGTCATCTGTAAGGTTCTGTAAAATACCACAATCTGAAAAGAATAAAAGAATTTTAAAAATAGTACTCCATTTTCCCTTCTTTAAAGATTTGTCACCCCTATCATTTTCTCTTCTGCAAAGTTCTTGCTCACTATCAAAGCCTTTTAACTTTAATATTAAAGTGATGTATCACTTTTTTCCTCTTTCCTTTTATTTGGGGGGTATGGTGGAGGATTTGAATATTTTCCTTCATCGTTGGATTTATTTTTTCCAGTCCAAAGTTGGTTTTGAAATTCTAAGCAGGGTTAGAAGCTTTGGTAGAAATTCAAAAACCCTCTGTTTATTAAAAATATATAAAATCTGTGATTTAAATCTCTGTCATACTGTGAAAGGGCATTAACATACTCTTTTCAACTGTTTCACTGGAAGTCTTTCTGCAGGTAAAGCAGGACCAGGCACAAGACAAAGCTCACCTTCAAAGGTGTTGGGCCTGGTTGCCTCCCAGATATGTTCCCCCAGCACAGACTGCCATCCTCAGTTTGGCAGAAGGATACAGAGTCTTTCTCCTTGCAGTTGTAGCATCTTCTTCGAGTCTGGGTGAGTCTAGCAGTCAACACAAACCATCACCTCTTAAACAGGTACTGGGTAAACACTGAAGGCCAGACTGTGGCTGATAGGAGCCATTTCTTAACCCTTCTACCAGGACCTGAGTGGAAATGGTAATAGGTGGGTTCGCATTTAAAGTAAATCCTTGCTAGAGCAGCAGAAGTCCTCACCCAGAAACCAGGGGAAATTATGCTGATGAAACGAGCAGCACAAAGGACTCAGGGAGCAAACTGTCCCCACTGGCAAACAGGAAACAAACGGCTTACCAAAGAATACTTTATTAAAGGCAGAGAAACAAAATGCCTCTAACCAGCAGATAAACAAGGCAACAATAAGTCATCCTCAAAGTGTAACTGTAATTTACATTCTTTTCTTCTGGGAGAGAGACCAGCCATGGCAGCTGGATGCCTTTGCCCTTCTCTGCCAGCATTCCCTGACCATGTGGGATTTTCCAGATTTTCAAGGCCCCCTCAGTTGAGCAGGTTGGTGTGGGTGGCCCTTGGCTCTGCTCCATCATCCACCATCTCCCACCAGTGCTCCTGCACACCACGCTCGTGTGTTACCCACAGAGCACAGGGACAGCTCCAGCCTTCCTGGCGGTGCGGTGGACTCAGATGAAGACACTGGCTCTGCCTCTGCTTTCTGACCAGCCCATGAAAGAAAGCAGATGTCACCCGCCTCTGAGAGCAAAGACAGATGGCAAATTGCCCTGGAAACATGAGGACATGCTGATAGCTGTCCCATTTCTCAAGAAAAGTGACTTGTGGGTGGCAATAAGGAGGAAATGGGTGGGGGAGAGGGAAGGAAGAGCATGTGGGAGTTGGTCCCCTGGCAGAAGTGAGAACAGTCACATCCAGATGCTCAAGCACAGTCACGATGCTGAAATTTGAAAGAAAACAAGAAAACTGAATTAGTGCCATTCTTCTTCATTTTTTGCAGGTCTGGGTACTCCCAGGGAGTAAAAATGTAGCCTACACAAAGCCTAAACAACACTGTGCTCTACCAAGGGCAGAATAAAAAAGAGAATTAAGGCTTCCTTGTTTCCAATGGGAAAATCATTCCTCTCTTGTACTGCAAGTACATCTTGACAACAAATGCTGCTACTGATAAAAGATCATGCAAAATTTTGAAGGAATGATTCCCAAGATCCTTAAATATTTACTTTATAGAACTCAGTTAATGTCTTTGCTGCAGAGAAACATAAGGTTATTGGAGACAGGACCAGCAAGTTCTGAACCAGCTCTTGTAATAGAAGAGTTATCTAGAGCAAATAGCATCATTATCAATAAAAATGACATCTCATTTATTCTAGGTTTTGTAAGAATGTCTACTCTGTTCACAGAAATCTGCTGTTGATTGGAAAAGTCAGTTTTCAAAGGAGTGACAGAAATTACCTGCCCTTCTCTGTGTCTAGTATTTACTTTTCTCCCTTCATTTAGTTGCCTTGATAGCAACACTAATTTAAATAAATTACTGCAGTCTGCCCAGGCAGAGACAGTTATATCAATAAAAATGTTAATATATTTATATGTGGTATTAACTAATACTCACATCAACACAGTGGTTATACAGATTTAATATATTTTTATCTCTCCCCCAATCACTGAGTAGGGGAAAGTCTTCTGAGTAGCTATAGTAAGCATATACAATAATTGGTAAACTTCCATATCAGCTTGATGTGATTGTTAAAACTGAGATGAAAAATGTGTTCTGGGATGTTAACAGACAGAAAAAGTTTTAAGGTATAAGATGGTGGATTTATTTCAACTCTAAAGCTAGACAGATTTCAGACAGTGCACACTGACAAAATGACACATTCAGTGGTTCCACTTTGACTGTGACCATTACAATATTGCTTGATCCTGTCACTCTTATTCCAGAGATAATTCCTTTTTCTTTTTCCGAGCAGAACAAAAAAAAAAAAAATGTGAGCCTGCCTTTTTGTTCCACCTTTGCACAGCACTAGGACAGGGGAAGCTGGCTCATGATGATGTGAAATAACCAATAAATAGATGGATTTATTACAGCAGAGCTGGCAATTATCAGTTGAGAATGGAACTGTCAAGGGGTATGTAAGAAGGGAATGTCTGGCCATGCAGAGTCCTGAGTAATCCATAATTTTTTATTGCCTTGTCTCCAAATAGTTTAACTTGTATTCAATATCATGTAAAATTAAGTTCATAATAGAGAGGTCATAAGTCAAAGCATTTTTTAAAAATTTGGTCTTGAAATTTTTATAATATCTTGATAAATTATGCAGTTAATTTGGTTGTATTTTCTTAAAAGCGACAACAGTGGCTGTTTGAAGCTCTGAGCATGCAGGAAACATTCTCATGGAGATGAAAGGAAGAGCAGAGAGCCCAACTCACCCATTTCACAGAATGCTCTTCACAGATGCAATCAAAACCATCTAAGACTTCTTTGTGGAGCAGGTGAGAAATTTTTCAATTATCAGTTCCCACCTCCCCAGAAGCTAATCTTGACTTGCTAAGAATTGTTGTTAGGTTTTATTAGAGGAAAAAAGTTAAAATTCCTGCGTTCAAAGTACTTTATTTAAAACTTAAGCAAAATCACCATATGCTTTTATCTGAGCTGTGTGCTCTAAAGGTTTTTAATCCCAAATATTTTTGAGATTTTAATTTTGCACTGTTATTAAAATAAACATTTTTAAGGCTTGAATATATTCCCACTTACCGTTTGGTTTTTTTTCCCCTCTGACAGTTGAGTTTTGAATAGTTTGCTGCAATGGACATAGAATTCACAGGTGGAGACAACTTGCAATGTGATATTTCAACATGGTCCCATCTTTCTTATCCAAAATTAGTTTTCTGCAAAATAAATAAAATTCCAAAATAAAGGGAAAATATTCCATCTATTTTTTTAATCAACTTTGCCCACATTATTAATCTTTCCTTCCACTAACATACTCCCTGTTTCCTACCTCTATTTTGGTCTCTTGAAGTTTGCTAAGAAAGCTTGTCTACAAAAATACTATATGAGAGAAGTCAAACATCTGAGTAAATGATAAACTCCACTCATTAATAAGTTGCTCTGCAGAAGTCACCCTTCTCTTGCTGAATCATTGCCATGTGCTACAAACTTACCGTGAATACCTTGAAACAGAAGAAAGTAATTACTGTAGCATTTTAAAGCCCCAAATCTGTATGAAAAGTTTAGATATTAGATGTTATTGGTCCTACTCAGTCTGGGACCATGAAAGCTGAAAGTTTGTCCAGTGAGAACCAAAGAAATATGTCCCTATAACTCTGAAATAGTAAAGCTTTACTGCCACCTTTTTGCAAAGCACAAGTTAGGGACCCTAACAAAGGAAGTGTGTAAATTCATAGCTAGCTTTTCTTACTTATGAAGGAATAAAACAGGTCTTAGACTTTAACACATTCTTCCATTTGGAAGACACTGGCAGCCAGTAGATTTTAATCTGGGTTCACCAGAAAGACAATATCTACTTGATCTTCTTTGATACAGCTCTCAGTGGCAATAGACATTATGTCAACAAAATCACTTATTTTTATCTTCAAATGATGTTTTGAAAAAGATGTGATATTAAAGGTTTATTTCTTAGCTGAGAGAAAATGTAAGAAGGAATGGGACTATTATTCCATAGTCAATCTGAGTCTATATAATTTTTACCTTCCTCTCTGGGTTATGACTTTCATTTCTGCTGCCAATAAATTTCAGGTTTATTGTGGCTGATGTTAGGTACCACAGCCCTGTTATGGCTGGTTATCTCATTCTCACAATCCATTTGATACAACCTAATCCATTAGTAGCTGTTTTCCCCACTTAGGACCACAGTCATTATTTCCCCCCTGATACATGAACAGCCATAAAAATAGCACAGAAAAATCAGGTGACAGACTCCACATTGTAGATGTCATAGTCAGAAGTCTTCTATGCAATAAGCAGTATCAACAAAACCTAAATTAATCATAACTGAGAGTTAAATAAATAAATAAAATATTCAAATGCAACAATGACACCCTAGGAGTAAAGAACAGCTCAATATTCCTCTCTGGAGAGACAAATTAAATGCCTCACTCTATAAGTAGCAGAGATGACAAAACTTGGTTTCCTGCAGATCTGTATCTAAAGTCTGTGCTCTCCTCTGGACTCTCTGATGTCTAAGCAACATGATTTCACATCAGCTTCTCCCCTGAATGGGCATGAACCCTCTGCCTTATCTACCTGACCAGCTATTTTCACATAGGGGTTTATTATTTTCATAGGGGTTTATTATTTTTCTTATCTTTACATTTCTGACAAACTTGGATGAAATCAGCTCATGTGTCAAAATGTTTGGGGCCAGTGTTACCAGGATGGTGGACAACCAATCACCAGAAAAATGCAGCATGTTTTCATATTTCATATTTGCTCAGAAAAATAAAAGCAAGCTAAAATAAAATCTGTCTTTGAACCGAAAGTTGGACACACCTGTTATTTTCAGGGGTAAATGGGTGGGGGGAAGGGGAAGAGAAGTGGGACAACACATGAAATTACTAAGAAAGGATTCAAAGAGATAGAGCTTTGATAGGGATTAGGAAAAAGGAGGAAAAAGCTCTACACCTAATGAGGAAAAAAATTACTGCCATGTTCTTTGGAAATGACAGCAAGACTGCTTTCTAGCAGCTTGAAAACAAAACTCTATGGCCTCCACCCCACAAATGGTCTGAATCACATCTGCTGAGTAAGAAAAGGAGTCACAGGCACAATAGGTGCCTTATGCCTAAGTTTTTGTGTCACTCATCTGTTAGTACAATTGTCATCTAAATGATTCCCAGGAAACTTCTGAAGCTCACAAAGAAGGGGTTGTGGGGGGGAAGGCAAAGGCACTCACCAATGAAATAACATCTCTCTTTCTTTGAGCTATTCCATGAAAGAAGACAGTGAGCTGTCTGCTTTTACTTGCCAATAAAATAATACGAGTAAAGAGAGTGACAAACAGCTTTTATGAACATGTATTCAGTTGGGGTAATGGACTTTCTGTACAGGATATGGACCAGCTCTGCCAGGTTGGATGGGGCTTGGAACAGCCTCATCTAATGGGAGGTGTCCCTGCCCATGGCAAGGGGGTTGGAACTGGATGATCTTTAAGGTCCCCTCCAATCCAAACCATTCTGTGATTCCATGATAAAAGTGTGTTTGAATGCTACCAGTGCTCACAGAGTGAGTAGAATCATTGCCTGCCTGGGCTATGGTGCTCCAGAGTTTCTCTCTGGCTGTTACACTGTGCTTGGCCTTTTGTGTTGCACTTGAATAAGAAAAAAGGGGAAGATTGTGGAGGATTGGGAAATGACTGACTCAAGTCTAGTTTCATGTTAGTGCTCAGCTGCTGGCCTGTATGAAATTAATCTATCTACATAGCTTTCCATTATCACTTTAATAATTAAGATCAATCACGTCTAGCTGGGTATTTGAAAAGCATGTAAATCAGAGTACCACTCTAGCTAGAAATGGGCCAAACTAGTCCCAGAATCTGTATCACATTGAGCTTTCAGTAGGCTGAATTTCAAGGCACAAATCTAGACTGATCTCATTAATATTTTGCAGCAGATAAGCAATCCTCTTTCACAGAGTCCTGGTAGGCCATGCTCAAATGTAGAAGCCCCATCTCCACTTGGACGAGAATGTTGAACTCAGTCTATCCCCCCATGGAGGTGGGGAGTGTAAGGAAAGGTCCCCACTTTCACTGTGTGGTTGTTGTGGTGACAAAAAAGGTGTCTGTAAGTCCTTCCTTCAGCAGCATGAGCAGACACAGGTGAAGGTATAAAATATTGGATGTGAGCCCAAGTGGACCTCCTGCCTTTGTCTCCAGAAAGGAAAGAATGTGTTACTTATAATCCATGTCCTCAGGGATAGGTAGGCACCTGCCTTGTACCACGCTCAGCAAACTATGTAAACCTGTAAAACTCTAATCCTGAAGCTGTACAGATGAGATCCTGTGTATGTAATAAAAACACAAACCCTATTTAAAAGTAACAAATCAATTTTAAAAGAAATTCCTACCTGTTACATCCATCTCTACCTCGAATTTACTGCCTTGACATTAAAGTCAAAGTTTTAACAGGGATTTGAAGACTGAACTAAATCAACTTTCCTTCTTGAGATACAATCCCATAAGAATAGTGCCATTTGGTTCTGTGCAGCATACATGTAGTCTGAAAAGGTTTTTACAGACCTAAGAAATCATGCTTAGCAAAATGGTGAATTCCCTCCTGAAGTACTTAAAAGCTTTGCCCTGGATCGAGACTTGGTGATTTGCTGCAGGACTTGCACCAGTTCAGTCCTCTGCTTGCCAGGACTGGCAACACCAACCCCCTTAGGTCCCTCCCATCACTGCAACCTACCTCACATCATCCCGAAAAACACTCCCAAAACACGCTGAGCAGGGAAATTATACTGCATAGCCATGACTCATTTACACACAACATTCTCCAGAAAACATGAAGCAACTATTGGAAGAGTGAGACCTTGTGGGGTTGAGTATATGGCAAATCTCTCAAGCTTTACTTTCATCCTGCTCTCAGTGCTGTGGGGCTCTGAACTTTATCAGAAAAAATGCTTATTAATGATTCAGCTCTGGGAACTCCAACTGATGTAAAGGAGAACATGTACCCTTTGAAAAAGATCTGATGGGAATCTTCTCTTTCAAATCTCTCCTCAAGACCTACCTCTGCTGCAACGTCTATCAGACAGGTAATGATCCTTACATGTTAACAGCAGTCAGGGACAACCCACACCTCTTATTTAAGGTGTTTTGCAATGAGTCATAAGCACCCTGCTGGGCCCACAGATAATTTATATCATCTTGTGGTTTCATCCCCACCTTTTTTCCTCCCTTATTGTCTCCTTCCGCTTTAAACTTATTTGTTATTCTCTTTACAAGACCCTGTTCTCCTCAGCTACAGTGGCAGTACAAGATGGCAGTCAGATGGCACTCATCCTGCAGCTGAAGTTCTGCACTGATGTCTGTGGGGCTGTCTATACATATAAATACTTACATATAAATGTAATTCATGCTTACATATAAATGCTCACAAGCAAGAATATATATATATTCATGTATGTATACATACATATATGTGTGTACACATGTGTGTGTGTGTATATATATACACATACACACACACTTGCCTTGCACCTCCACACATACCCTCTCCATTCTCTGAAAAAACTACCTGGAGCTTCCACACACAAAATTATTCACACTTTATTTAGATTTTTAAGCCTTAGAAATCAAAAGTAAACAAGCCAAAATTCTCTTAATAAATTTTTAGTATCTGGTGAGGAAAATATTTCGATTTTAAGTCATATTAATTAGTTCCCTTAAATATATGCAATTACATTATTTGAAAAACGAAATAGCAAGACTAAATAAGAATTTACATCTGTCAAATATACTGTCTTTAAGGAAAATGTTCAAACACAAACTTTTAATGCTTTTTTTCCCCTTGGAAGTCACACAAAATGAAACTTAGAATGATATGTCATAATTCTAAGTGAATTTTAGGAGCTACAGAATCACTGCTTGTTTTACTATCTCTATATACATTGTAGAATTGCTTACAATATGAAAGATGTTTGATAATAAAGTGGTAGGTAAACCATGACAAGCTGAGCTGAAAATGGTTTTAGTCTGTTAGTGCTAGGGGCAGGGATAGTTTATTGCTATGGATGACAGCCCCCTTTGAAATCAGATGGAATTTTGCCACCACGACTTCATCCAGGCCACTGTTCTGGGACACAGACCAGGGTCTCCAGTCTCAGTTGGATTATCTGGCTTGATTACTTCAACCAGTAACACTGGTGCACGGAAAAATTAAACATAAGCAATAATGAAATACCAGCTCTTTATCACATTTGGGACAGAAATCTTTCACACAAGTGGCCTCATGTATATAGGTGACTCCAATAAAGTCACTGGGGTCCTGGAGAGCAGATTACTGATGACAGAGCAAGTTCCCAGTTCACTCTCGAATGCAATGCACTATTCCACAGGCTCCATCCCTACACGGAGCCTATTGCAGTCAAGATTACAAACTTCTCCTGTTGGATGTCCAACTTCACATCCTTCCTCAGGAGGCTGTCAGTGACTTTTCTCCAGTGCATGAGCACATCTCCTTTAGGAGAGAGCAGCACGGCCTCAGCCCCATGAAGCCTTCAGGCTTGATAGACCCCTGGTGGCAGTTTTGAACAGAGTTCTGCTTTCCCTCCCGACCTGAAAGCTCTTTAAAAGTTTCACATCCAGTTGAACGCTAGCAGTTCAGTGGCAGATTTTTTAACAAAAGCAGACAAGTGAAGCTGAAATGAGTATGGTCTAGGGGTTACAACAGAGATTTAGAAAGTCTTTGGAACAGTCTGTTCCCACCCCCAAACATGTCAGAGCAGCCTTACTGCTCACCCCTTCCAAGGCCACCCTGGCTCCCAGGGACTTCACCCACCTGTAGGAATGTGGGCCACAAACCAGCAACCAGGAGAAGGGTGAAAGCTGATGCAACGTTTTTATCTTATACAGAAGTTTCCTGAACAAACCTGAATTCCATAATGCCTCAAAAAACCCCAGTGAATTTCACATTGTCCAGACAGCATGAAGCCATCTCCTAGAGGAGAGGTCTCTGTTCACTATGGCCCTCAGTTTCCCAAATAGCATTTCCCTTATCAGATAACAAGGAGCACTCTCAAAATCCACCATTATCACAGTCTAGATGAGAGAGTATCAAGGTCAGAGACAGCCAATTTCTAAAGCTAAGTTATGCTAAAGAGAACACCATACTGTTAGTTAGATGATTATGCTAAAAACTTCGTTTCTGGAAAACCTCTCAGCATCTTACAATGCCTCAGACATGATCTGAAGGTGAGGATTACTTATCACAATCTGTAAATCAGGCAAATTATTCAGGTGTACACAGTAAAATGGCTTTTTTATTAGAAGCCCTCAGCTGTCACTAAGACTGAGCAGCTGCTCAGAGGACAGCACTAGCTGCTGTAGCTGAGACACTGTCATTCTCAGTCCTCTTTCAAGCCGTTTGTGGTACTCTGGAAACCAGTATCAAAACTATGTGGCAGAACTCGTTGCAATATACTCAAAGAAAAATAAAAAATTGAACATCTGCACCAAGTTGATGATCTAAAATATATCAAAGTTATAGAAATCAGGTTATTCCAGTTGTATAGTTGCTTCTTGGACCATATGATGTATTTGTAGCCAAATCTCCTGGCTAAGTTGTGGATTTTCTTTAAAAATCATCTTCCTGACTAAAATCTGAGCTGGTACCTTGGACACCTGAGCCATAAGTCACCCAAATGCCCCTTTCTGTCTCCAGTGATACACAAAATTTAAACCAGTAAATTATTTTCTACTGTTGCTGAACTGCATACCAACTCTAAGTTTTCACACACACACTAAGTATTTTGCATATAATAGAAGAGTTCAAATACTCTGTTATAATACAGGAGAACAGTATTTATGCAAGTTTATTAAACCATACTTGACATACCTCCAGAACAAATTAAACCAAGAGATATTCCAAAATATATCCTGAACAATCACTACAAACAACGGAGATTACTTCAAAATAACATTATCTGTGCATAAATCTACCTAGACTGAACTAGGTCCCTACTAAATATAATGGCACAGACTCACCGCTTTCATCCTTACTTTGCTGTCGGCTTCCACCTCTTTCCACTATCAGGAGGAAGACCTTCAATCCACTTCAGAAGCCAGGGCTGAGTTTCCCAAAGCCCCTGAACCTGGGACAGGGATGAACACAAAATGTCCTGAGTAAATCCCTGGGGTTTACCAGTCACCACTCTGGCTGTCCTTTGTGTAGCTTGTTTCACAATGTATTCCTTTGAGGGGAAAAACATTTATCAACTTGCAAAAACTGATTAAAGAAATCTAAAGGAAACCGAAGCTTCCACCTAAACTCCCTAAAAGAAAAGAAAAAAGGCAATAAACACCTACCATTTGGTGCAATGCAGTGTATTCCAAGGGTAAGAACTTCTGTTCTTCAGAATTATTTTTATAATGTCACCTCTGCCAGGGATGATTTAAGAGCTTCTAGATAAGGGAATGAATTTCATCAGAGACAGAGAGATCACCTCAAGTCTCCCTTGAGCTTCTTGATGAATAAAACACCCTCCCCAGCCCTCTCTAGCACCTTGCTGCTATATTCAGAAGTGCAACTTTAAAGCAAAGGAAATTATTAGTGTCTTTGTGTAAAAAACCATTGTTAAGAAATTAAGAGAGTAAACACAAGTGCAATGAGTAGAGATGAACTGACTAAGCTTTAAGCAGCTTTAAAACTATCTTAAACCAGGTGTATCCAATCTATTCCTCTGAATAGCTACTACTACATAGCAACACTGCGCCTGCTGCAAGAGAACAAATAATACCTCACATTTTCAGAAAGCAAAGGCTGTTGTAGCATTTCAGGCATCTCACATGTGTGAATTACTACTTGCCATTGCCTAATTGCTATTCTTACTTGCATATAGGAATCCTCTCTCTTAAACTAATTCATACCTCTTTCAATGGTAGATACAGCAGGGTATCAGCTAAAAACATAAATAAAGTTTCAATACAAATTTCCCTCTCTGTACAGGGGAGATTCTTGATTAGTCTCACCCACCAGGCCCTTCCTTCTCCAGTATCTACCAGTTCTTCTTAGTGAATGCCAATGAACAGGCAAAGAAATACCAGAGCTGGGAAATCATTTGCAATTCACTCCTTCAGCCAACAAAAGTAGCTGCTAGAAGAGGATGTCAATTCTTCCCCCTTGTAATCCTTCTACATAGCTACAGTAAGGAAAAAGAATCCTAAATATTGCACATTCCCAGTCACGAGTCACCCAAAACAGCACTGTGCTGGAAGGCCACAGTCTGAGCTTCCATAAGTCCCTTGGACATGAACAAGGATGAACCTGAAGAGTCCCACATAATTTCCTTTACTTCATCTGTGCATATTCTACATGTAGTTTATTTTGAATATTGAGGTATTCCTTTCTATTCTATCAGGATCTTTTCACTCAGAGATGCTTGATCTGAAAGATATTTTGTACAAGTCTCCATAATCTCCACAGGATTCACAGTCATCCTACTTCTTATGTAGAGACAGTGGAGGAGCAGCATTGTTGGATTAAGCTCTGATAAGAAAGGCCCCAGTTCACACAACACATACATTTCCTAACAGCTAATGTTAAAGCAAGGAACTCACACTGTCCCATGTTCAGGGAATAGTGGTTAGAACACTGGAGAAATGGGAATTCATCTTATAAGGGGACACTATTGCAAAATTACTTAGCTGAAAAAAAGCAAATATGCCACATCTGGACAGGGGGTGCAACTGTGCTACAAATGCTTCAAGGAGAAAACACAAGAGAACAACTTTCCAAATTCACAGAGTGTTGACATATGAAGAAAACGGTTACTAAGAAATGAGATTTCCAGCCATCTGGAGACTGAAGTTCTAGAACAGATTCCCAGAAAAATTGTACTAGGAACAAAACAAAAACCCTCAATCAGTTTTTAAAATAGGCCTGGATGTGTTTGCAAAAGAGGATTATTTGGCACAGTTTCTCACACAGAAATCCACCTCAGCACTCTACCTGCTGTTTCTAAGCTAGGAATACCTTACAGACATTTCTAGGGAATCAGAGCACACAAAGGCTGTTGGAGCAAACCTTTGGTCACATCAGCTTCCTAGGAGGTACAATAAAGCATCATTTGCAAACAGTGCAACAAATTTAGGAAAAAAAATATCTGAAATATTTAGTCATGAAGAAACAGAAGAAATTAAAGCTTTAAATGCTCATTTAGGGAAAAGAGCTATCTACCGTTCACAGCATATTGAAGGGCAAGAAATGCAATTAGTGCTTGCTGCTGTGTTTCAGGAGTGCTTGATCGTTTCTTCTTAGCATGTAATTTACATATTAATACTGGAAATGTCATTTGTTTGTTCCTTGCATTATCAGTCTTTGATAAGCACGTGTCATTATCGCATACAAATAAGGAGCTTCCACCTGTCTGACAGAAAACACAGCCAGAAGTTTTTTACAAAGGATCCCTAGTCAGTCTGTTTCACATCATAATGAATCGCCTGCCTCATTAGGGGACAGCTTTCCTTCCTCCACAGCGAGCAGGCAGAGAAAGATCCTGACAGCAGAGCTTGTACTGCTCACTGCATACCGGGAAGTAACACAACAAGGCGTTTTGCTATGAGATCAACACACAGATGTGCTGGCATCATGCTCTTGTGCCTCCTCAAGGCACCACGCTGTACTTATCTTTGCCCAAAAGAACAAAACTTAAAACCCATCTTTGAAGAAAACCAAGACTTGGGAGGGAAAAAAAAGTCCGGAAGAGTGACAGAGCAGAAGTGGTGGGAAAGCCTGAAAGCAGGGCTCAGCTCAGCAGAGCCACAGCCTCCTGCTAGAAGAAGGGTTTGAGTCACAGCAGCCACCTGAGTCCTCTGACACAGGACAGCCTTTGATCACTCAGTCAGTGCTGCAGAACAGCATTAACTCTATATATCTGACAGAATGGGTATAACCATAAATATTTTAAGACACTTTGGTCAAACTAAAAGTCCATTCATCCCTGTAGCCAGTCTCAGGCTGTGGCTATCAGCAGATGCTCCTGCCAGGAAACATGGCACACAGAGAGCCCTGCTGACCATGGGTGATGTTCCCAGCAAGCAGGTGTTTGAGGCTGCTCTGTGCCAGAGTTTGTTTTCAATGGCCCTGTTTCTCCAGATCCATCCAATTTGCATTTCTACTTTTACATCTGACACATTATACAGCAGTGAGCTCCTGAGCTGTATTATAGGCTGTGTGGAAAAGTACTTCCTCTTGTTTGTTTTAGGCCAGATGTCTAATGGCATCATTACACTGTCCATGCTGCACAGGTTGGGAGAGACAGGGAATGATCATCCCAAACTGCACCAAACACATCTCAGTAGTCTCTATACCAGGCTAAAATCCATAATTCATTTAATTTCCCCATGTGCAGAAGCCATTTCAAATTTTCTGGTTAACCTTATTGGACTTCTCTGTATCTTTTCTGTTTCCCCTATATCATCTTGAGACTAAGGGATCAGAAATGAGCTCTCTATTCAACATCTCATATATGTAACAGTGACAGAGAGGTATTTTATCTTATTTTCCTTATGACTTCTAACATTCCATTTGCCTTTCAATTATCAATAATCACTATAATGATTTTTTTCAGAAAATTGTATATAATAACTTCAAATTGACATAGTTAATAGGGAAATCACAATTTCATACATATATTTGAGACTGGTTTTCCCAGGTGCATTATTTAAAATATCTGGACCCTAGACTTCATCTGCCATTTCTATTTTAGTCAGTTAATAACAATAAATCCTTCTAATGCTCTTTGCAGTTGTTGTGAGTTGTGGTTATTATGAAATATTTTATCTGATCAAGCAGCAGTTGTCACCACATCATTCACCCCCTTTCTCAGATCATTTATGAATACACTAAACAGAACAGAGGCTGGAGCTGTGCATACTCATCCCTATTGTGAAATAGAGGTCATTTACTACTATCCTGTGGTTTCTTTCATTTAACCAACTTTTAATCTGTGACGTCTTAATACCATCAAGACTCTATGGTTAAAAATATCATTGAAAGTCTTTTTCAAAATTTGTTATTAACTGCATCACCCTTACATACATATTCTTCACAGAACTAGAACAGATTTGTGAAGGATGACTTCACTCTATGAAATCTGCTTTGACTTTTCTCCTCTATGCTGTATTTCACCTCTCTACACTTTTCCCTCATTTGTTACAGCTTCTACCAATTCATCCAACACAAAAGTCAGAGGTACTGTTTTGTAGTTCCTTGAATTCTCTCTGCAACCCTTTGATAAATACTGGTGTTATGTTTGCCACTCCTGAATCATCCAAAAGAAAAAAAATCAATTTAAACAGTAAGTTGGAAAATACAACTAATTGTTCAGCAAACTCAGCCCTGAGTTCAATAGGTGCATACTTGGCTCATACTGCATCAGTTTGATTGAATTTTCTAAAACTCCTCTAGTGTCATTTCATATTGAGACAGTTCCTCAGACTTGGGTCCTATAAAGGAAAGTTCCATGGTTGGGCATATTCCCCAATGAATGTCAATTAAAAGAATTTATTTTAAGCTTAGTTCCCTGCTTTCTCTGGGCTCCCTGTAATTCTCTCCTGCTGAATTTGAGATGTCAGTACCTTCATTCAAAATCAGTTACTCTAGTTCATACCTTTTCATTTTAGACTTTTATTACTGGTAGAAAAGAACTCATATTCATATGAGTTTTTACAGTACGTATGAATTTGATTGAATTTTCTGTCTCATGCTTTATGAGATTTTTATTTTTAATATTGAGCAGCGAAAAAAGGGACCTTATTTGCCTACACATGATCCTTTACACAGCCTCGTCCTGTGCCTAAGTGTAGGAATACTGCATACCAGAAGATTTAACCACCTCAATAACGAAAGATAACAGCACCAATTAAAAATTCAAGACAGTTAACATTTTTACTCTTCTGTAAATTAGTGGTTCCCTCCCACCCAAATAAAAAAAATTAATTTTTTTTAATTTTAAAAAAACAAAACTGTATTTAAATTAGAAGACTCGACTACATTATTTAGGTAGAGCCTTAAATGAAGAAGGAAGATTTATGTTTCTGCTCAGGGTTTATCACAGGTCTCTGAACAACCAGTAAATGTTCAATGTCATATTTATACTGCCACATGTTGTAATTTTTCCTGTCTGAGAGACTCCATAGCATATGCACTCTGCTTATGTGCAGTTGTAAAAATATTTAAGTTGCCATTTGCAGAGTGAACCTATAGAAAGGAATGAAAGCAATGAAGAATCCTTTTAAAACTATACAAAGTACCCTGGCTGAATTTACCACCGCCATTTCAGTGCTTACTTACAAAATAAGAAACATGGCATTATCTCTCTCCAAAAATACTTTTTGTTTCGCAAGATATCAACACTGGATATTGCTTTAATAATGAAGCTGACAAACAACTTCTATTTACAATTCAGCATCCCTGAATATTTTTATATAATTACAACATTTGCATCCATCTATTTAAAGTAAATACTTTATAGCAGCATTATGTCTAGACCTGTCAACTCTAATGGCCATTTTACCCAGGCCTTTTAAAAAATAATATGGTGATCTTTTCAGACGTATTTATCTACTGAGAAACTTCTGATTCTAAATAGGCCTACATTGATATTTTTATTTTATACGTTTTTGTATAATACAAAGCATTTTTTGTTGGGGCCCCCCCTCAACAGATCCACATTGGGCTGTGCTCATCCTCAGCTGCCTGAGGCAGAAAACCAAGTTGATTAATCCCCTGGGTCACCACTCAGGCATCTACAACTTAAAATTACAGTTCGTACTTACCCTGAGCACACCCAAGTGTCTGACAATAGCAATGGAGGGGAAAAGCATACATAGACACAAAAATATACACATAAGATACAGGGAGGCCAAAAAACAAAGTTCAGCAAGGAGTGCATACATTTTGGCTGTAGTTCACCAGGTACAAGCTGTTTGCACACCTTAGAAGCAGGAACACTGAAGAAGCTTGGTGCATCACTCCAAAGAAGGCCTGAAACAAAGGACAGAGGGGTGCAAAGATGTTGCAGTCATGCTCTGTTGAAATCAGTGCACATATGAAACAAAGAATGGAGCAACAAAGTATGAATTGCTCCACTGAAAACAATGCAGCTAATGGGAACTAAAGCCAAAGGAATTATCCATATGGTATTCAAAAGCTGAACTTTGCTTAACTCAAAAATGCATATTACTTTTCATGCCCTACATAAGCTAATGACTAAAGTCACTCAAATGCCACCTAAATGTGAAACGGTGTCTTGGTTTGAAGACAGGTGTCTGCTAAGGAAGGTGTAAACCCCCCTTAAAACCCACAAATGTGAACCCCCTTCCCTCCAAATTATTATAACTTTGAAATCAAGGGTTTTCAGGCAAAGATATGGGGAAAGGAATAACAGTTCTTTACTAGTATCTATGGCAAGGCAAACAATCAATAACAACATTAGCAATAACAAACAAACAAAAACCAGAAGATGCAGTGACAGAAGTCTCGGCTGCCAAGTGCCTTTCCCGGTTGGTGCAGTTCCGGTCCCAGCCGGCAGGGGCGCTGTCGGGCTCCCGGCCGGGCAGGGCGGGTGCGATGACTCCCGCGCAGCTGCAGGGGGCGCTGTGGCGCGGTCAGCTCTGTGGGTGCGGGCAGTGCTGAAGTGNCAGAGTGTCCTCTCTGATGACCACCTCTGCTCTTCCCGCCCCACGCCCAGCTAGCCCTTTTGTTCCTTACAAAAGAAGTTAATAGTTCTTAAATATCCGGTCATTAGTAACCTAGCAACAGGGAACCTCTCAACCTCCAACAAACGGTAACTTTACAGTTTCTCCTCCCACAAAGAAAACAATATAGATTAAGTAGGGGGGAAGGTTAGAGAAGGCTCCATTGTAACTGTCTTGTCCCCGGAGGGATGCCAGTTGGGTAAGAACCTTATTCTATGTTCACTAAATGATTACCATCAGCCAGCTTTCGTTGGTGATTACAGCTTGTCTGGATATTGCTTCAAATTCATTTTTGCAGTCAATATACTACCAGTGACAATCTCTGCCTTAGCCTGTCACAGTCTTCTATTACCAGTGTGTTTGCTAATAAAGTGTGCTATTCCATAAAGCATGAGTTTGATCCCTTCAAGGGTGCTGGCAGTTGTTGGCAGTGGATAACATGCTTGACAAAACTGATAATAAACCAACTAAGAGTGGGGATGCTGTCAGCGTGTGACCCTGCATTATTGCTCGAGCCACCGTCTGATACAGTGGCTGTTTAGTGGGGTCCCCATAACAGAGCCCTGAGACACTAGTCAGGCACAAAGGTCTCCTCTTCCCTGGGGCGGGGCACTGATAGATTGCTCAAATAAAAGGGTTCAAGGAAACATCTCCCTTTCACTTGACAATATATCACTCTCACAACCCAACAACTAACATGCTGCTTGCAGGTTTGGCTTGAGCTAAACCCCTGAGGAAGGTTTTCACAGTACAGAGAAAAGCTGTCTTGAAAGCAAGCACAGTCTGGTCACTGCTAATAACTAGTGTGTACCTGCAGGCTTCTCGGGCAGCTCACAGGAAAACCACAAAACCTGTGTGAATGTCAGTGAATTTACAGAGAAAGCATGCACATATTTGGCATCAGGGGAATGCATGTTCAAGTACTCACTTCCCTTGAGGTGGGTCAGAGACATACCCCAGGCTGCATGCACTGAGAGGGCACCTCTACTGCCCAGCAGCTGATATTTGGTACAGGGAATGTAATTTTCTTAAAGAAGAACATTGGCTGAGATAAGCCTTCAGAGAAAGGCTAAAGCTGGGGAGAAGGGCCTCCATTCTCGGTATCTCATCCCTCAGCAGCATGAGCAGGCAACAACCGAGCTTGGAAAATTCTGAGTTCACAGAGCTACCAGCACTGAGGGAGCAGCACTGAGATGTCTCCCCTAAGTCGATGCTCCTGCAGGTGTGGGCACTTTTTGTGACTCACCTCAGCACAAAAGCCTGTAGCTGCCAAAATATATGATCACATCTCCCTACTAACCTCAATGGGGCTACTCACACAATTAAGGACTAATTGCATGAGGAGAGATTGCTTGATGAGGTTCTTAGACTTCTTTGTTTCTGGCTAAGTCCTAAATGGATGCAAATTAGCACAGTTTCAAAGAAATCAGTTAAGTGATGCTGAAGGTGTGGCTTCCACTATTTGTGTGGTTTAGAGGGAAGGCAACAGAGACATTGCAATTCTGCATGGAAAAGTTACGTCTCTACTAACATACTAGTAATAGATATAGTAGGTTGGTACAGCATAATTTATTTGGATTTTCATTATGCTCTTTTTAAGACTGTTAGGCAAACTAATTAGCCATTTAATGGGTTAAATGTCAAAACTCTGTAATGGGATTTGAAACTGATTAAAAGATACAAAGGTAGAGAATTTAGGCACACAAACCCTAAGAATTTAAAGGTAGCTGTAGAAGGGCAGTACTGTTTAGTATATTTAGGTTACTAGTAAACAATCAGGAAATGATTGTGTGGGAGTCTTTGGAGGACAGAAAAATGTTGAGGTGCATAAAGTCCAAAGGACGTTTGAGGAATTAAAAAGGATGTAAGTATATAAGCAGATAGTTATAATCTCTAAGGCGAAGTGACACAGGAACATAGTTGGTAAGAGTGATCATTGTCACTAGCAGTCCTGTCCTTAAAAGCAGCTCGAGCAATTTAAAACAAGCCTCAGCTGATAAGTGGGAGAAACCCATTTCCTTCTGCAGAAAACATCAGTTTGCCTGGTCATTGCTAAAGAACAAGTCAACAATGGAGCATCTCTCCTATAAGGAAAGGCTAGCGGAATTGGGGTTGTTCAGTCTGGGCAAGAGAAGGCTCCAGATAAACCTTATTATGGCCTTTCAGTACTAATGGGGTTTATAAGAAAGACAGAAAAAACCTTTTCAGTAGGGCCTGTAATGGTAGGGCAATGGGGAATGGGTTTAAACTGAAAGAGGGCAGGTTTAGATTAGATGTTAGGAAGAAACTCTTTATGGTGAGGGTGATGAGGCATTGGAACAGGCTGTCCAGAGAAGCTGTGGATGCCCCATCCCTGGAAGTGTTCAAGGCCAGGTTGGACGGGGCTCTGAGAAACCTGCTCTAGTGAAAGATATCCCTGCTCATGGCAGGGAAGGCGGAACTAGGTGGTCTTTAAGGCCCCTTCCAAACCAAGCCATTCTGATTCCCTTCCATTCCCTTCCCTTCCCTTCCTTTCCCTTCCTTTCCCTTCCTCTCTCTACTTCCCTCTGCTATAAAATCTCTGTGGGCTGAACCACAACCGTTTTGCACCTGTTCACAGAAACCCTTTGCAGCTGCAAGTGTCATTCTGTGAGAAGCAGCTGAGTGTTCAGGCAAACAATAATAGTTATTTTAGCAAATTTTCTCATGGCTATTTCACACTTCAGGCACAACAACTTCAGAAGATGAAGGACTCTTGCATACCAGCATTTATACAAAAACTTTTGTTCCCCATCGACCTTGAGTTTTGTGTATCTGTGGGAAATGTATGGTATATAATAACAGTGCTGGGGGAAGTTCAATTCAGTCAGTCACAGCTCACACACACAAGTAAATGCATTTTGTTACCTGTTAGCTTTCATTTTCTCTTGTGGGCTCAGAGGAGCCCCTTATAGCATTTTTGTAAGGAGAAAATGGAACTGAATAACCTTTCAAGAAAAAGAAAACATAAAGCTTACAATTAATTCAACTCTGTAAAATGCTGAACACAGGTTCAAAAGCCAATTTAAAATCTTCAACATAAGATCAAAAAATACTACAAAAGAATGTAAGTATTTTTAAACAGGAATGTTCACTTCAGGAGTCAAACCACTTCACAGGTTGACAACTTTCTGTGTCCATAACCAGCAGCTTCCCTTTGAAGCAACTTTCACATTGAGATCTGATGGAATAACTTAACGTTACAAAACAGGAAAGTACTATAAATTATGCTTATTATTTTGTGGGCTACAAAAATACAGCCACAGGTAAAAATCTCAAGATGTGCACAGCCTAAAAAACTTACTAGTCCCCACCTTACAGAGACTCTAGCTGATATATAAGTGGACAAAAATATACAGGGAAGCCATGCAATAATAAGGAAAAGGAAATTCATTAATTAGTAGCCTGTTTTGTGGGGTCATGTATAAACATACAACAGGTCAAACAAGTATTTGTAACAGTTCCCCCCTCAAACCAAATTGTGGCTACATTTGGGCAGGGATATTTGAAATACAATGCATGTGCTGTCAGCCCTTGCCAAATGCAGGCATCATCTTCTGAATAGTCCAAGTTAGAGAAGGAAGTAAAATTCCAGATTTAATCAACATTGTCTATGAAAAAAAATGGTTCAGTCAAACGGCTGAACCATATGGGTATAAACATACATTCAGACAGGGAGGGATAGCAGCAGAAGAAAACTCCAGGCACTTTAGCATTCCTGTGATACAGCATGCAGTAGGTATATTAATTTAGCTAAACTTAAAATTGCAAACACATAGCAAACACAAAGCTCAAGTTCTCTGTAACATCAGGCAAGAAGTGGTGCTTAGACTTCTCATTAGGCTACACAGAAGTGAATTTCATATATAAAATTTGTATCATATCCATATATCCGTTTCTCTTGCAGGTTTGTACCCACTGCAGAGAACATTGTAAATGATAGAGCTTCCCAAGCATAATTGGTTCTTTGAGGCTAACTCACAAAATATATTCCTAAGCTTGTGCAGAATGTGTGGTGAAATCATGGTGTTACTTCTTTGGCATTAGTTAAAAACTGCCTAGAGTAAAACACAGTTATGGTTGCTCATGACACCTATCATACCACTAAGCTCTGGTCTGTGGATAAGTCAAAGGCATGCAGCTATCAAAAGACCCATAGCAGCTATTTAAACATTAAATAAGAAAATTTTCATATTAATTTGTTAAAAATATAAAGACAAAAGTGTAAAGGAATAAAAAAAATGAAAACAAGTTTCATGAATTCTACTTTTGTCTCGAGCACCTCTTTATTTTCACATCAGACTTGCAAAACTTATTTTTTTATAAAAGAGTGCTAGCATTTCAGAAAAGAATTTATTTTCCAGGGCTATTTCTATGACTCCTAGAATTTACCTTAAGGGATTGGCTGCCCAGACATGACAGTGGAAATATGGGTCCTGCAAAAGAGAATATACCTTTATTCATGTCCAACAGCATTATATATTTGCTACTTGGAAGGAAGGATTTTTCAGTGAGGACATTGCAATCTGATTATGTGACACTGCATGGCACCAGGGATAAACAGACATCAAAGATAGCACAGTGAATGGAAGAACAGCTAAAACTTTAGCAGACACACCGAAAAAAACAGGGAGAAAGGACATGGAAGAGACCTAAACAGCATGTCTCTCCAAGTAAGGTGTGCTAGCAAAATGGAATTATTGTAAAAGAAGAGGTTTAATTCTGACAGTCTTTTAACTGTGAAGAAGTGGATGTGTTTCATAAGTTTTCACTTAATTTGGACAGATGAAACTACAGTGTGAAAGAACTTTGCCTTTCACACAGAAGTGTCACTCCTGACCGGCTGGCCCTAGGCTGGACACCCCAGGGGTGGACAAGCTGTTTTGCTCTTTCCCAGGACCCCTCTCCTACAGAAATATCTTATAAATTAAGTCACTCCCATTCAATTTTAGGTAACACTTAAAAAAAACGTAAT
The DNA here is from genome assembly GCA_013400915.1 of Pardalotus punctatus. Taxonomy (NCBI): domain Eukaryota; kingdom Metazoa; phylum Chordata; class Aves; order Passeriformes; family Pardalotidae; genus Pardalotus; species Pardalotus punctatus. Next base: position 161,790 of record VZTX01019328.1, on the reverse strand, counting down.
TAGGAGCCCTTTTCCTTCTATCATCCATCCTCTTTGCTTTAACATCTGCCAGAGCATCTGTACCTTGCTGGCTGGGATACTCACCCAGGTGGTGAGAGGCAACTGGAATTCTCTCAGGTGGAGAAGAGAATGGAACTGTATCCCACAAAGAATATTCTGCCCACTCAGAATTACATTATAAAGATTACGTGTAAGGAAGTCATTTCTACTTCCTCTGGTTATGTCTTAAAGGAGATGACTACTGCTCCACTTCTAAACAAAATTTCTGGGACCATCGCCATACTTCAGTGTGTCTGGAGGGAAGAACCTTCTGGGAGGCACAGGTAGGATGACTATGGGACCAGGCAAGGATGAGGATGTGAGATGGAAGCTTATTCCCCATAGCTCCTCAAAGAGATTTGAGACAACTTTCCCCTCCAAGCACTGACTGTGAATTCCTTATGAGGCATCCAGGCCTTGTGGGGGCACAGAGGACAAGCATTGTGAGGCTGTTGAGCCCTGTATGGCAGTAGGAAACTTAAAGCTGTGCACCGAGGCAGACACCTTTCCAGCAGCCAGAGCTGTTGGTGGACCCAGACCAATGCTCTGTTCACCATCTTGTGTCTCCTGAAGAAGCCCTGAGGTCGGCACTGACACACTATGAGTACAGCATACAGAAATCCGCGTTGCTGCTGGTGTCACATGGGAATTCAAAGGATTTCTGTCACCACTGGGACCAGGCAGTTTAACAAGCTTTGTGAGCTCTGTATTTTCTTTCTTATAAAAGTATTAGGATACTGACATTTAACTATTTGTTAATATAACAAATAGTTAATTTGCATATAACTAAGCTATATGGCATGGTAGTTTTTGCTTTGTTTTTTCACACATTATTTCTATTGTTGTCATAGTCTGTTGAGATTTGCCATTTATGCCCTAAGCATTAAACAATTCACTAGGATGCCACTTATCTTAATCTTTTTTTTGGACATTTTTCGTACACAACATTCCCTGCATAGTGACAGGTTCAGTATTGTTAAAAAGAACAGCAGGAGAAAAACCCAATTAAACTTGCAATTTTCCACCAAACAAGGCACATAAGCAGTGTGCCCACCAGATGACTTGCTCTGTCCTTGCCTCTACAGGACATGCCTACAGGAGGATTTTCCCCTGGGGTCACAGTCTCATTTCCTAAAACTCTGCTACCCTTCTTCAGAAGAGAAATATAAATAAAACAAAACTATAATGGCCTTCTTCACCTTGAATATATATAGTGAATTTACATGAAGGGCTAACATTTCAAAAGGCTCTCCAGATCTCTGAAACCTGCCTGGGCTTTCAGCTGCAGCTTCATGGTACACACCCGAAGAGTTACTGCTTCCCATGTTGTTCAGGCTTTTTTGGTATGCAACTCCTCCACACATGGATAATCATTTACTTTTCACATATACAGGAGGAAGACTGGACAGTTGAGGTAGTTTTACTTGGCCCAGTTTTTGCTAGTGGGTAGGGAGGGGTGCAAAGATGGCTCCTGTGTGTCCTGTGTGAAGGTTCTGGAAGTTTTTCACCCTGTCCAGCAGAGCCACTCTCTGATGGCTCTGAAGATGATGGACATGCTGCTGGCCAAACCTGGGCCAATTAGAAATGTTAGTTACGCCTCTGTGAAAACATATTTAAGAAGAAATCAAAACAATGGGTGCACGCACTTCTTTGTAGCCAGAGGAGGAGGAGGAGGAGGAGGAGGAGGTGAAAATATGTGAGGGAAAACAACATGGAGACACCAAGGTCAGTGGAGAAGGTGGGGGAGGAGGTGCTCCAGGCACCGGAGTTGAAAATCCTCTGCCAGCCGTGGTGAAGACCATGGGGG
>VZTX01019328.1:137148-159701 GCA_013400915.1 Pardalotus punctatus | reverse complement strand
AAGAGGGAAAGGGGTGAGCAGAGAAACAGTGTTTGTAGCAGAAGAATTGTGGTGATGGACTGACTAAGGAAAAGCCCCATACCCTGCCCCCCACCCGGAGCTGCTGGTTGTTTGAAGGAGGGGAGGGGGTGAGCTGAGGAACAGTGTCTTAAGAGGGAAGGGGGGTGAGTAGAGAAATGGTGTCTTAAAAGCTTATTTTTACCTCTCATTTATCCTCCGACTCTGTCAGGTTAATGAATCACTTTGCAACTTAAGTTTCTCACCTGTTTGCTCATGTTTTTGTGTGTCCCCTCCCCATCACTGCCTCATCTCAACTCATGAGTTCAGTGTGTTTGTGTTAGTTTGAGTCCTCTCCTCTGCGTAAATGCAGCAAGAGAGAGCATAGAAAGCAGACGTCGTAGGTCCCTGGCATTTGGCCAGGGTCAAACCACGACAACAGTTTTGTGTTCACAGAACTGGACTCCTCCTTTGACATCCCATCTGCTCTTTAAAATCAATCACATTAAGGAACCCTTGGTGTGATTCACAGGGAACCCAAACCCTGATTTATAGCAAACCTAGGGTGCAATTTGTCTCCCACCACTTCTGCTGTCCACAAGCTCAACACTTTTGGTAAGCAAGTTTTCTCCATTTCCTCCATACTCAAAGGAGTATTTTTTGATATAGGTATCTTTCTGCTCAGTGATTCACCAGCATCCCCCCTTTCAGGATGGGCTGAGTCATTTGTCTCTCTGTCCAACAGTTAAGAGCCTAGCTCATTTTCTTACTCAACAATTAACTCCAAAGCAATTAACATTAAAACAGTTGAATCTTACCCCCAACTGAATCACTGTTCTTCAGTTATTACTTTTATGTCAGGAATGATGGCACTGACATAAATCCCACAAAACTTGGATAAAGTAACACTCCTCTGAGAGTTTGTCCTGGTTTTGGCTGCAATAGAGTTAATTTTCTTCTTGGTAGCTTATTCAGTGCTGTGGTTTGGGATTTAGTATGAGAATAATATTGATAACACACTGATGTTTCAGTTGTTGCTAAGTAGTTCTTACCCTAGGTCAAGAACTTATTGCAGAACAGATTTCTGCATTAACGAACAGTCAAAATATTGCTGATGGCTGTAAAGATGAAGAGCAGAAACTTCTTGACTGTGTAGTGAAAGATGAGGAAAATTGGGAATCTTCAGGACAATGGATAGTTTCATCTTACTCACCAATGAAAGAAAAGCTGAATTTCTCAGGTTTCTTAGATTTCTCGCCAGAACAGTTCCATCTGGAGTGTTATGACTGCAGAGCAAACAACAACATTCAGAACTATATAAATTCTGTCCAGTGGAGCTGACAATGGAAAAATCAGCTGTCTCAGTTGAAAGCTTTAAATGCATTGACAAATTAAATTAAAGAATACAATCACTCAACCTTTACCTTCCTTTGGCTTTGCAGGACAGCAAACATCAAGCTTTGGGCTGCTGAGCTTTCCTGTGAAGAGCAGCAGTAATTGTACTACTAGCTTCTCCTTTACAACGATTTCCAGTCTTGCCAGCGCATCATCATCTGGAAACATCGTCACTTTTGAGAGCCTTTCTGCTGATTGTAATCCTCCTGCATTTGGGGCTACATCCTTGCCTAGCTATTCTTCTGCTGTGAACTCTTCAAGCATCACTGTGCTTGCAGCCTTTGGAACATTTAATTCAGCAGTAGCAACTGCTGCCTCACATTCCAGCAGTATTTTATTTGGATAGACTGCCAATGTCTCTGGACATAACATCACATCAGCATCTTCTGCATTAACAAACAATACTACATGAAAAAAGTTATTTACACCAGAGAGTGGCTGAAGAATTGAAACACTTTGAAGCAAAAAAGATCATAATCCTCTTAAACCACCACCACTAGAGCTTTTAAATGTTTAGGACTTTCCAAATTTATTTTGAAAGTTATAATAAAAGCTATTTTGTAACTCGTCTGATAGAACAACTACACAATATTGTGGTTGAGTAATGAAACAAAATGTTTCCATTTCAGTTGAGTTTTTTTTTCAACTTTAAGCCTCCTGCAATAATAAACTCTCAGGTAAAATTTAAAAAAAAAAATAATAACCAGGCCAGGCTGAATGAGGCTTTAAGCAACCTGGTCTAGTGGAAGGTGTTCCTGCCCATGGCAGGGGAGTTGGAACGAGATGATCTTTAGGGTCCCTTTCACCCCAAAGCATTCTATGGCTCTGTGACTTTTCAGTGTCCCATGCTCTGCCAGTGAGCAGGTGCACAAGAAGCTAGGAGGCAGCAAGGCCAGGAAAGCCGATCTGAACTGGCCAAAGGGATATTCCATACCACAGAATGTCATGTTCAGTATGCAAACTGGGGAGAATTGGTTGGGAGCAGAAGGTCACTGCTTGGGGATGGGGTGGGCAGCAGAGAGGGGATGGAGAGCAATTGTGTTGTGCATCACTTATTTCTCTTGGGTTTTATTTATAACTCTTTCTCCTTTTCAATAAATTTTTTATTCTTAATATTGTTATTATTATCATGTTTATTAGCAGTACTATTATTATATTTTACTGTATTTGAATTCTTAAACTGTTCTTATCTCAACCTGTGGGTTTTATCTGTTTTTCTGATTCTCCTCCCCACCACATCAGGACTGCATGGGGGAGTGAGAGAGCACTTGTGTGGTTGATGCCTGGGATTAAACCAGAACAGAGTCAAGAGTCCAAGAATCCTAGGTAATAATCTCTATTCAACAATATTCATGCCCATATAACTAGAAAGCAACTAGACAAAATGCATGAGTAGTCATAGGAGTGACACCAGTCTGCCAAACTGTGTCTCCTACCATTACCCAACATTGTCAGGTCCCTTTTTCCCTGAGTCCCTGGAAGCTTATACTCCTGGATATCCAGTGGTCTGTCTGCAATGGGACAACTGCAGAGAGCATTTGCTGAGAGTGGTTACTGACCCAGCAGAAGGGCACTTTTCCATTTCATTTGGCTGAGAGCTGAATTATGGCAAAAAGGAAAAGCACCTCTATTACTGCCCAATAAGCACATGTGTTTCCTATCCAATGGTACATCACGTGAGCTCATGAAATAGTTCTAGGATGAAAATCCCACTCTTACATCAGCATCAAGAGGATGGTGAGTGAGACAGATGCATTTCCGCAGCTTGTTTCAATGTATCCTTGTGGGCTGTCTATTGCTGGTACCAATCCTACATACCCAAGCAGCCCTATTAAATCCAGATCAAAATTAGGTACACAGCATGATCTTAAAAATTATATTTCCAGGACAGGTACTTAACACTGGGTCCAATGTAAAACATGATACAGGATTTGGGTGCCCAACCTGTCCATGAATTGCTGAATATCATTTCTCTAGGAGTCTGGAGACACCTTGTGAGGAGTTCACATATAGGTTCTGTGTTTTACAGACAATAACCGCAAAATCCATGAAAGAAGCCATAGCAACCACGCTTTCAATAGATTGGCTTTCATACTTGAGACAGAATATTTCTTTAAATGCTTTATTGTGTGAATAACATACTGATGCTTGGATTTTTAAACAGGATTTTTCTTCAGCCGTTCTAAAAAGCAAAAGAATAAGCATACAAATTAAGACAAATTTGTTATCCAGATTATCAACCTAGCTTGTTCAATGGGAAGAGTGAGATTGTATTAGCATTACTATAGCCTAGATATTCCTCTCCTCAGCAAGAACGGCTCCCACATCATCCCAGCTATCCTGCTCGGGAAACTGAAGCCTTTCACCTAGGCTACAGACCCAAAGTGTTGTGGGAAGTACAGTTATGAGGAAAGGGAAAACGATGCCATCCCAGACCAAGCTATCAGCCCACCACAAACTCTCTTACCCAATATCAGAAAGTAAGAGGCCCTAAAAAAAATGTACACACTGGGGGAAATCTTCCTGGAGGTATCTCTTGGATGAGCAAGGACAGAATCAGCCTGGATTGCTTGATGTAACTGACAGTCCATTACCAAGTTCTCCTTACTTGACCTTTCTCTTACTCCTGGAAACTTGATATTACATTACTTTTATTAACCCAGGGCACAGCAAGGAATAGTGAAATTCAGCACCTACATTGGCATAAAGAAATGCCCACAGAGGAGTACTCCTCAACCTATAATCTAAAGGTAAAATATACACCACCAAAGACAAAGGGACACTTCTCCTATTATGCATTCAAAAGATGAAAATTGCATTTCAAAGGCCTGAATATGCTCCTAGAAGGGAACACAGAAAGGAGCATAGTTCCTTTCACCTTCAGCAAGTGAAGCAGTCATTTATGCCAGAAACTTTCAGCTGGGAAGACACTTCTGGAATTATATCAAGCATTTGACTAAGAGCACAAAAGTACATGAAGCCCCATTCAACATCTGGGTGACAATGTCTGCTCATGCGAATTATATCTACCATACTCACTCCCAGCTTTTGCAAACATCAAAAAAAGCTATTGTGTTTTGCAGAATTTACATTTTTAATATTCAGATACCTTGTTTTGTGACTTTTACTGCCAATTGTTATCTCTTATGAAGCAGGGTTGTTTGTATCAGTATGAAATCCAAAACCAAGCCATCAGAGTCAGTCTTCTAGCCTCCTCACCAGAACATTGCACTTGCATTAAAATAATGGCTGAGCATAAGAGAGAGCCTAAAATTCTGAACAGATCAAAATTATATGTAGAATAGATTTATTTTAACCTATGTATTCCTGTTTAATAGCTTAGTTCATGTACTGAGGCTAACGAACAGACCAATTTGTCTAATGTTCACTGAGTTACTGGAGTTTACAAAACCATCTGGAATCAGTTTTATTTTGTGTCTTCACATTATTAATAACCTATTCAACTGCATTTTTCCCTGGGCGGGGGATAAGTGCCAGGTTTATGTTTGAATCGCATGTTTGTATTTGTGGTCCAAATCCATCAAGAGACAGACAACCACAGTCATTCTCTTTAAATCTTCTCATTGGACACAACACAGACTACATGCTCTAGCTTTACCAGAGGTAAAGTGTGGCAAATAAACACAGGAATGGCTATAACTGTTTTACATTAAAATATTTCTAGTTTCCAGTTCAAACCCAAGGAGAAAAATGTGTATGTAGTTTTCAGAGTTAAATTTGTAAATTATGCCCTTCCTTCCTCTGTATTTCTCAGTTTCAGAAACTGCATGGATTACAGGGAAGAGAGTACTCACCGGGGAGAATTGTTAGGACTTTTTCAATACTTACCGTCAAAATCAACTTTAGAGAGAAAGCAAAATATTGTTTCTTCTTGATAAAACATGAAAAAGGATTTTAATTTTCCTCTGGCTTTCTTGCTTGTGGCTGATTCATTGTTGTAGACAGATAGGTTTATAAGCAATGAAGAACAATGTTAAGTTTATTCAGAACTGAGTTTATTAGTCAAGCTAATCCTAAAGCTTTGGAGGAATTAATGCAGGGATTCAGAAAGAATATTAAAAGGCTGTTTTTATGAGCACCAATCAAAATATTTCTGAAGGCTAGAAATCTAGGCATTTTCTTAAGACAATGAAACAGATAAATAAAAATTTACCTTCATAAATTTTAACACAGAAGCATTCCCACAAGTGCTTAAAATTCCGGCTAACTCACAAGAGAATTGCACTGGGAAGAAAGTAACTTATTTTTATGTTTGGCCAATGTTTTTACTAATAAGCATTTTAATTAATTATAATAATATTCTAAAATATTTTACCACACAGAGTGACCTATTCTATTATTTTATATATTTTGCTTTCACATTTTGAAGACAGCTCATATTAACTTCAGGAAGGAGCATGTCTTCACAATCATACTAAATGTCTTACTCTTTTTTTTATGTACCCATAGGTTCAGAATCAAACAGTGAACATGTAACTAAGAGTAAAAGTAATATTTCTATTTGTTCCAGAGCTGAGCTTTTCTTAATAGATAGCATAGGTACAGTCCAACTCCACTTGCTACAAAAACAGTGACTTTAAGCTACATATCTGATTCTGGAGAAGAATCTGGGTCCTTATATATTTCAGCAATTGTCAAATTCAAACATTATGTCCCACATCAATGTTCACAGTATTTCAGGAGCAGATCCATCTTATCTGCAGTTATTTTTTCTCTTTTCTTGCCTTGCTGTAACAAACACTTTATTTTCTCTCTCTCTGTGATTTCATTTTTTTTTTTTAATGGAAAAAAAGTAGAGAAACCAAAGTCTGTATCTCAAGTGATGATCATTTCCAAAACAGCTCATGTGTGTCTTATCAGGGATGCCTCCACTTGCACTAATAATTTCCTGAAGATATTTTTTTGCAATGAACCAAAATGTAACACTTGAATGAAGAGTTATGGTCCACTAAAAAAATAGTATTTCTAATCAAATAACTTTCTTTCAAAACTGAGTACAAGATCACTAATTGATTCAATATACAAGTCTAAATTTTCAAAAGCATCTAAAGTTTAACTCCCTTAATAGCCCAAATACATTTTTAATTTAATTTAGAAGCTTAAATGTCATTGACTATTAATTACCAAAGATTTTGGTCCTTAAAAAGACAGTATGATGTAACAGAACCCCACTATGGAATGACACATATTTTTTGAACTCAAATACCTTTAAGAATCAAGCTACTTGTAAAACATCTACTTTGAAAATGTGAAAAAAGTGAACTCAGCCCAACCCAGTAACCAAATGGTGTGAAGAAATTCGGTGTCAGTTTTTCTCCACTATGGCATTAAACAGAAGGTACATTTTGTTTTGAAGTGCTTTTCTTCTCTGTGAAGGACACAACTATACTCTGTTCTATATAATAATATGAGGAAAGAAATTAAATTATTTCTGCATGTATTCTCCTGAATAAATGTTAGGCCAGATTTGTAAAGACACACATTAAATACAAAGTCAACTTATTCAGTCATTGATTTCAATAAGAATGTGTTACCTGGAGACCCCACCTCTTGTCCAGTAGTAAGAGCAGCAGCTGAGATATAGGAAAAACTTATCTGAATTCATGTTAACTCATTGCTAGAAGGAATGGAAGGAATAATAAGGGATATTTATACTATTTAGAAAGAAAACAGAGGTGCAGTTGAACCTTGAGCTGTATTCTCACTGTAAGTAATATAAAAAGTTTATTCAATTGTAATTATTACTCTTGAATTGGAAAAATCCTGATTTTTCAGAGAAAGGAATACTTACTTCAGGGCAAATGGTGAGATGTGTGTTTCCTAGCTGAGATTTTTCTAGAGGGAGCCATAGTCTCTAGACATACCAGAGGTTCAGGAGGGTGCCTTTTCAAGCCAGCAGACCTACCTGCAATACTGTCTTAATGGCTAGGAGGAAGCAAAGGAGTGAGAGCAAAAGAGAGATACTTCCACAGATTCCTTTGACAGGGATTTTCTAACTTTATCATCTAAAAATCAGCTCCCTAAATGTCAGCTAGTCTCTTGGGCCCCTTTATAGTCGAAGGAGAGAAAGAGGCACCTCCAGGAGGCAGTTCATCTCAACCTAAAGTAGATATCTAAGACAGGTTCGATGAATCACTCTCTCATTTCTTTCTTATCCCATAGCTATGAAGGAAATATGACAAGTAACTTTTCGATGTCTGACTTTGTCAAGATGAATTCTGACTTAGTGTCATTTTTCACCCCACTCTGAAATGTCACTTGTGGATTTTCTTTGCCTTTGAGGTCTTTGTGACCTGCCTCCCTTTCTTGCCAAGCTTTGTGATGCCTGACCTGACCTCACTCACTGACATGAGCCAAAGCCCACTGGAAAATCCTCTTTTCTGTGAACTATCTTTGGATCAGACCTTAAGGGAAAATCAATATGAGGGCAAAGGCACTCATCAAGATCATGACAGAACAGCAAATCAGTTTAGTCCAGTCATAGCAGGAAAAGTTCTCCCTTGAATCTTTAAGACTGGGCCCATATATTGCTTATCCCATTTCAGTCCAGAAGGTCTAGCAGTTTTTTGAGTTCATATCTTGTGCTGTCATGCATAACTTGATAAACTGCATCAAAATTGCTCCATATGGTTGTCATTCACTTCTGGTCATTAGAAAGGCCAAAAAAATGTGCAAGACTGTCTCAGAAACCTTTATTGCAAGAGTTTTTCTGTAATAGTCTGATGAAAAATGGACTTTCAAGCTGAATTCTAGAATTCCTTCTATTCTGGAATTCATCAGAAGCTATTAGACTTGGGTAATACATAAAAATGTTGTTGTTAAAATGTGTCCATGCTTGTCATTGAGGTGAAATCACATTACTAATTTAGTGATCTTTGTCCTCTCCTGTCAAGAGGACCCGTTCAGCACAGTCAATTATTTCCAGTATCATACAGCAGTACACAAGAAAGCAATCACAGTTAGGCTGCATTCAGTGACAATGTATGAAAACTTTCTCAAATTTTCCACTGCAGGATCAATGGCAAGGATTTCTTACTGAAATCAGAAATAGTTTCTGTTGTGCTTCAAAATACTTTGTATCATTCAGAATTATGAGGAAGAGAAGCCAGAGGCTAAAATAACCTTGAAAACATGTCATTACCAAACAGAAGTTGGCAGTCATGGTACTGCACTGAACATGACAAAAATGGCAAAAAAATGAGATAGACCTTGACTTGAGAGCATCCATTCTCTCTTTACATATGAGAAAAAGTTGTCATACAGATAATTTTCTGATTATCATATATTAACAGAATTCTCACTTGAAGGCAGTTTTTATTAGAACATGAACCTGAAACATGAAACATCTTTGTAAGTTCTGGTCAAAAGTGGCCCATGCCTGAAGCAAATGGGTAAAGATGGGTAAACAACTAAATCCTAAAAAACTGTGCAAGTCTACCTGAGAGCTTCCAATTCTGTAGATTTAAAAGGGTAAGAATAAGAATAAAAAGCACAATTGCACTTGAATTTCCAAACACTTACCATATTAACAATAACAACAATTTTGTGAAGAAAAACTATTCACAATTTAAAATTATTTCTAAGCAGATTGAAGGAAAACAATTTATGCTTTTAGTTCAGGTATGTTCCCTAATGCATATGACTACTCTCCGTCTACCTAGATAAATCCATCTGAGTTAAACACAAAAATGTCAACTTCAGTAAACCAAACTTTGATGTTCTTTACACAATTGAATCAAAACCAAGGGATCTTTAACACTTTCTCATCAGAATTAGCAGGGCAAAGATGCAGCAAAAGGTATCATTATTGCAATTTCATTATTATTAATTTACTATTACATTGAAGGAAGAATTTAACATCAAACAAAAATAATAGCAAAAGAAAAGAATGAACAAAGTTACTTCTAAAGCTACTCTGTCTTTCTGACAAATGTGGATAAATGGATTACTTAAATCTCAATTTGGACTTCATTTTTCCCATGAGTCCTATTTTAATGAACACAGATGTTTTAAACCTGGTCAAATAACTATGAAGTAGTTCCTATGGAGTATGTTTTTTTTCCTGCTGTCTTTCACCTAGACACTTTATTTAAAATTTGAAAAAAAATTTAAAAAAGCAGTTCATCCTCTTTATTTTAAAAAATAAAGTTCATCTTCTTTGAAAATTGTCTTTTTTTTTAGTTTAAAAGCCCTTTTGGCCTTCAGGAAAGCTCACTATACAGAAAAATCAGCAGATCCATTCCAGAGCTCTGGCCAGCTTCAGATACCATTAGACAAAGTTACAAAAGGACTTCTGAAAAATGAATCATACAGTCCAATACTGATAATATTTATTACTGCAAGCCTAAGCACCTAGGAGCTGAAGCCCTCCCTTTTATCAGTGAAATGAGACTGTAATCAATGCTTACACTTTGCCTGTGGATTGTTGCTGGTGTTCCCCCAGGACACCAGGATGACACTTCGGCTACAGCACTGTTGGCCTTACTGACCCCACAAATGGTGCACCTGGTGCTACAGTGCAGAGGAGCTTCTATGCCACCTGTGACCAAGGCTGTCCTGAAAAGACATATGATGGAATGTCCACCGAACCTTCCCAGAAGCATCTTTTTTTTTTTTTTAATGCTGAGGAAAATCAATTGACTTTTGCTTTTTATTTCCTAAAATGTTGAAATCTTCATTGGAAGCAATCAGGTACATGTGAACTACAGTGAAAGATGAAAATATGCATATCTGCAATCCATCTCCTGGCTTACAGACCGAGGTCTTCAGGGAACATGACAAATCCATATCATCTATTTCAATGTCAGTTTCGTGCTTTGACCTCTGGCTTAGATATCAGATAAAAATCATGCATAACCATATAACTCTCCAGCAATTACATTAAAACAGATGCTGAAAATAATAACTTTGTTGAGTGAAAGTGGTAATGAACTTACACAAACAAAAAGGTCTCTTCCACATCTACCTTTCCCTGCTAAAACAGAGCCTAGGCAATTGATTTCCAGTCATCGTAGAAGACATTTATTGCTCATTGTTGCTTGATGTTAGTTTTACTTTGATCACATGAAGCCCTTTCTGGTAAGAGATGTGTGCGTTTATAAGTCACTTTCAGATTGAAGGACAAGAAGCACTAGCTAAAAATGCTGTCATCATCACCACTGGAAAGCATTCAGAAAATGTGAATCTTTTGTTTGAGATGAACTTAAAGTATGCACTGGGGCTGCAGAACATAGTTTTACATACTAATGTAAAGTCCTTACTGAAAATTTCAATGAAGACCGAATGAAATCATTACCACTGAAATTACACACCAACATTTTGCAAATAATCCATACATTTTCTGTCTTAGCAGTTCTTAAATTGGACGAATCTTACAGGAATCAGTCTCCAGAAATAAAGCTCTCCCTTTTTTGTATGGTTATCACAGGCAGTACTTATTTACATATTCAAAAGTCATTTCTCTAGCCAAGAGAAGGCAGTTTTGTGTCTTTAGGTCATAGCCCTGGACTGAAATGTTATGGGAAAAACCCTAGAGCCTTGGTGTCATGAGAGCACCTAACAAAACTTTCCCCAGGGCTCACCAGCTCCACCCTGGGTTTGACTAGAGCTGCCAACACAGGTCTGGGTCCACAGTAGCCTGTCCTCCCCACCAAAATTTAGCAATGGATAAACTTAACAGCCCTTTGTCCACATTGCTTCACGAGCAAGGCTGCAAAGCTGCATGTGCATTACTGACATGGTTGTTTCACCCTATTTAGTTCCTATCAGCACATGATACCATATTTAATGTGACACTAAATTTGGAGTGATTTTCATACAGTACAGATAAAAAAAGTATGAACAGTGAAATTCAAGCACTTCCACACAGATGGCAATGCAGTGTGAAAAACTATTCCATTTTTCCACACTCAGACAAGAAAGTATAAATGTCAAATAAAGCGGAGATTTTCCTCTGAGGAAAAGAAAAATGCAAAGTTAGAAAACAATATCCTGAAGGTGCCCAGAAATCCCCATTTACCACTTGTTATACAATCATCCTTATTGCAAGACAGTGGGTTGATTCACTGGAATATGTCACTCCAAACCACTATATTTTGCAATCTCTTACTGCCATCTTATGCCATTTTTTGTCACTGCACAATCCATGACACATTAAAAATTGGCAAAATGCTTTTTTACATATAGCATTGCCTTTCACAAGTGTTTGTGATCCTATCAGCATATTATCATCTGGCCCTCATTTCTGCACCGCCAATTCTGCAAGAAAATATTGAACACTGTATTCTCTTTGAAGTTGATGAGAGCTTAGAACCCCCAGTACCTTTGAGGATGGTGTTAAAAAGGTTAATAAAAAAGCTCTCCCCTTCAAAACTAATTCTCCATTTGCTCATTGATAGGTCGCTTGACTCATTTTCACTGATTGACTCCATATTTCCCAGTACTGCTCAGGAACAACAAAGTAAATTAAAAAAGGACTGTAGTTGTCCTTCTGTTAACTAAAAAAAAAAAAGGTATCTTATAAATTATGAAACCAGATTCATAGATTCATAAGATACATCATTTGCACAAAAATTATTTATACAAATTGCTGATTTAAACAGCATTAAATGACAGAACATCAAATTGAGTAGGCAGAAGGAAAAATAATGGTCTCTAATCAGCAATCATATTTTATGCCACACAAACTCCATTTTCGTAACATGCATTGACTTCAGCTGTTCCCACCTATTGCAATCCCATACCACAATGTTGCAACACAACTAACATTTGTATTTATTTTTTCAATATGTGTTCCAATAACTCCTTTTTAACACACTTCAGTGATCACTTTCAAGGACAATACAGTCAAATGAGAGCTGCAAAGTATTTCAGTATTTGGCTTTCCTTAACAATGTAGCAATTACTATATCTCAATAATACATCTACAGGAGAGTCATTTAATGTAGTAGAATCCTACTATTTAAAAGTAAAATTACCTCATTCTGTGCTCAGTTTCCTGAGAGACTGATGTTGCCCAAAAAAAAGGAAAAATTGATGTGATATTCTCCATTCTGGACTACACATCCAGCTCTGCAGTCCCCAGCACAAGAAGGACACTGACTTATTGAAACAAGTCCAGAAGAGGGCCATAATGATGATCAGAGGGACAGAACACCTCTCCTGTGAGGAAAGGCTAAGAGAATTGGCATTGTTCAGCTGGGAAAAGACAAGACTCCAGGAAAACCTTATAGCAACATTCCAGTACCTAAAGGAGGCCTGCTAGAAAGCTGGAGAGGAACTTTTTACAAGGGTCTGTAAAGATAGGACAAGTGATAATGGCTTTAAACTGAGAGCAGGTTTAGATTGGATATTTTGAAGAAATTTTTTCTGTGAGGATGATGAGGCACTGGAACAGAGAAGTTGAGAATGTCCCATCACTAGAAGTGTTCAAGGCCAGGTTGGATGGGGCCCTGAGAAAGCTGCTCTAGGGAAAGTTGTCCCTACCCATGGAAGGGGTTGGACTACACAATCTTTAAGGTCCCTTCAAACCCAAGCCATTCTATGATTCTACGATTCTATGATTCTATGATTCTATGATTTTATGACTCTATGATTCTATGATGCTATGACTGGGGCCCTGTTACAAACTCTCTATTCTGGGGCACACTACAGTGGGGTGAAATCTAAAGGTATAGGTTGCTGCATTCTGCTTATTTGCAAGGAGAAAGAGTGAAGAATCTAACCTTGAAAACTCGCAAAACACTCCACATTGGTATAAACAGAACCATATGGTTGATCTTGCAATTATCTATTTTCCTTAGTATTTGTATAACTCCCTGTGGTCTATATTTTTAAAGTTCTAATTCACCATTTCAGGTGCAAAGTAGGGTCCCTCCTGTAAAATAGGGATATTAGAGTCATACATACTTAAGGTCATTCAAAATATTGGAGCTTTTTTCTTTTCTCCACAGATCTAAACCTAGTTAATTAAAGATCTTATTAATACAACAAGAGGAAAATTAAATACAGAGAAAAATGGCATGGATTAACAAGGCAAACCTATTTCTCACTGACCACACTGGTCTCCTGAAAACTGAAGGGAAGTAAGGTTAGCAGATATTAAGTCCATTTATTATTAAAATATAAAAAAACCAAAATGTAGTATCATAGAATCACAGAAGTCTTTGTGTTGGAAGGGACCTTTAAAGCCCATCAAGTTCAACCCTCCTGCAGTGAGCAGGGAAACCTTTCACTCAACCAGGTTGTTCAAAGTCCAGTCCAGCCTGGCCTTGGACATTTTCAGGGATTGGGGCATCGACCACCTCTCTGGGAAACCTTGTTTCACCACCCTCAACATAAAAAATGTTTTCCTTATATCTACTCTGATATAACTCCTTTATTTTAAACCCCTTTCATTTAAAACCATCACCCTTTTTCCTATCCCTACCAGCCCTGCTAAAAGGTCTGTCCCCATCTTTCCACCAGGTCCCCTTTAAGTACTGGAATGCTGCTACTGGAGCCTCCTCCAGGCTGAACAACCCCAACTGGCTCAGCCTGACATGATATATATGATACATTTTTATGTGCTGAGGGGACAGAGACTATTAAGAGGGGAATTCAACTTCAAGCTTGATCCACAGCATTGTAGTACAGAGATCTACAATAAAATAACTTGCCAGCTTAATTTCAACACCAAGCAAACACATATTCTAAAAGAATGCTGATGCATTTCTAAGGTTCAAGGGTATTCTGCACATCCCTAGGTAGGTATAAAGGCCCCATGGAAATTTTAGATAAAAACAAAAATTTCATAGCATAGAGAAAAATAAAGTTGTCCCTCTATCGCAATTTAAAAAATGAAACTTTTTGTTTGGAAAAAAACAAAGGAAATAACACCCAAGTCTTTCCCTATGTAACTTGCAAGGCTTTGGAATTGATCCTGATTATCCGTTAATTTTTAAGTGTTTAAAAATGTTAGTCCCTTAGGGTTACTAATGACAATGGTAGCCTGCTCCAGTTCACAGCTACTTCACAAGTACTTAAAAGTATCTTTAGAAATCAGTCATCTCTACTTCTGAATTAATTTTACACTTAATAGCAGCATTGCAAATCTCCAGATTCATAGTCCAAGAATGCTCACAAATGTTCTCTTAGGATGCATCTTTCATATTATAGACCTCTCTACCTTGTTAAAACTACTGTCTTGATACCATCTGCTCTGCCATCCCTTTTTCAGGCATTTCCCATGTATTGTCCTCCTGTCTCTGCAGGTCTTACCTCTTCTCATTTGCTTTCTCTGGCACTTAGCCCTTTTTTAATTAGGCTGCCACCAGGGCTCTTCAAAAGCATTTTTATAGGCAACTTTTCCTGTGTACATTTTCTCTTGGCGGTTCTTTGAATGGTGATTTGGTTTTTCTCCTGCTGTATCACTTAGATTTCCACTAGCCCACTTGCTGTTTCAATTGCAGAGGATTTTCTGAAACTACCTCAGACATTCCTGCAAAATTATTGAATATCATTTCTCTAAATCTCAGTTACTGAGTGATCTACTTTCTGTGTTTAGTTACTCACTTCCAGGTCATGCTGCACTGCTTCTTCTCTTCCAGAGCCTTGGTAGATCTTCTGCACCATTGGGTACAGTCTGAATGCTACTCTGAGTCTTTAACACTCTGCTCAACTTTTCTGAGGGAACAGGGTTAGGGTTTCCAGGGAAACATTTTCTGAGGAAGGACATAAAGCAGAGGGTGGTAACACAGTGAATTTACTCCTCCAGGGAATTCCAGAAATGTGAGTAAAATCTGTAAAAGGTAGGGAAGAAGATGAAAAACACATCAGTTGGATTGAATAGAGTGAGAAGAGAAATGGAGGGAGGCAAAATCCAAAGGATATAACCAAAATCCAGGGTCTTCAAAAGTGAGAATTTGAACCCCCATCATGGAAAATCTGAGGGGTAATAAATGAAAGCTTGCCAAAAACAGAGAAAAAACATCACTTTCTGTTGCCTTTTCCAGTAACTTCTAATGTGTGGAGAAAAGAAGTGTTGGCACAGAAGTCAGGAAGACATTTTTTACACCATTCCATTTACCCTTTTAAGGTTGTCACTGTGTCACTACCTGCTCTCTTTCTAACTTTCATCTCCCTGAGTAAACAAAAGCAAATGCAGCCTCTTGCTGTCAGCTCCCCTGGTCTGAGCCTACCACCTCTGCTTCTGCTTTGCAGCCAAATGCTCGCACACCGTATTTCAGCTAATTTCTGAATTGTCACACCTCCCAAAGCTATTCTCACATCTCTTTCTTTCATCATCTACAGCTTGATCTGTGGGTGTTTATATTTTAAAAAAGTATCTGTTACATGCAAATCCACAGGTTTTTTGTTTAATAATTATTTCAGATGAATAGGCATAATTAACAGTGATCCTCAAGTCATTGTAAAGACCCATAACAAAACCAAAGTTACATCTTATTGCAAATATTTAAAAGATGTAATGCCATTTATTTTTCTTTTAGAAATGATGAAAATCATCCAATGACCAGCCTAGATTTAAAGCGATCAGTTCTTGACTTTATCCTCTACCACCTGTGCAATAGTAAGATCTCATCTGAAAGACGAAAAAGAAAAAAGACTGAGGAAAGGAAATCTTCAGTCTGTGTACAGTCAAAATATGGATTTCCTTGATACAGGAGATTCAAATGTTGGGTTCAAATCTAATTATGAGTGCCTGGCTAATTTAATGAAAGCTAACATTCGTTGCACCCCACACCAGATTAATCTTGTGCTTCAAGACACGAAACTGAAAAAGAAGCTGTTTTTCCTCTGCGTCATGGTAATGAGATACCAGGATAAGTTCAGTGTAGTTAAATAAATAAATAATTCATAAGGAAAGGAGTTGTTGTTTTTTTTTTTAAATACTTCCTAATTCAAGCTTGGAAAAACAAATTTAACCACTGTTTTTTAAAAGTTATCTCTATTCCATTGTGTAATTTCCATTACATTAAAAGAATTGCAAGGGAGCAGACAAATTCCAGGAATAGAACTGATAAAAGCTGCCCTGAGGAAAAAACAGCCCTGGACCCAGATCCTTCAGAGTTTAAGGCTTGTTGGCAAATCAGACTATACCCATCAGCAAAAAACAGGCTCTAGGAACTGAATCTCAGAAAGAAATCTATTTGGGATAAAAACTCCTTTCCTTTGCATTTCAAATCTAGGACAAAGGTCTCTGTGATCAATTGTGAGAGAGGGAAGTCACAGAGATGGTGCAGAAGGAACCCTGCCTGATATTAAGGACCTGTGCTTGTGGAGAGAGGGAGACTATGGACTGCAGTGTCTCTTTCTTGGTGCTGATTATAATTAAGAGCTAAATCAGTGCATTCCTTGAATCACCTGACAAAAAGGACGTATGCAAACATGAGGCAGTGAGCACAGATAAGGATGTGAAAAAAATCTGTAATATCAGAGGCTCTTTTTAGAAGTGGGTAGCCTCAAATCTACCAAAGAATGCTTGGAAAAGAACAGATTTCTTACTTTCCAGCCTCTTCTAGTCTGCATTTTCTGTTAATACAGGTGGCATATAATTTCATCCTTTTTCATCAATCAGAATAATTAATGAACAAAGATCTGCCCAAGAACATCCAGAGGCTCTCCATTATATGAAATCTTTCCATTAAGACAAAAGAGTCTTCAAAAAGTTTGGTCAGCTCACTTCTAAACTTTTGAAAGCTGTGTGGGACTTTACGGAGGTCAGGACACAGGAATTACTTTTGTTCTTAAAATCCAGCATTCCAAAATTCTCCTCAATTGTATGGTTGCTTCCACAACGCTTCTTTAAAGTGTTCCTGCTGAACACATAATTGCTGTAACTGTCAGGTTCTTGGCGGTGAAATTATCAAGATGTATTGCCTTACTAAAGAGGAGTATAGAGGAGTATTTGTGGGAAATTAACATCAAGATGTTTAGCAGTGCTTTTATATGAGAAGCATTAATACGTGTTCATTCACAGTTATTGTGAACTTCTAAGAAACTATAAAATTATAGACCGGAGAAAATATGTGTTATTTCCTTCAGAAGTTACAAAATCTCATATAACATTTATAATAAATTGTATTAAAATTATTATGCAGGTAAATTTTAATTAAGAGTTTATTATAAGCCAGTATCTTAAAATGAAATGTTAATTATCACATTCTGTAGGAATATCTTCAAGTTATTGTTTTATTTATAATTAATTTTTAAAATATTGCTTCTTTTGAAACATACATTTTTTGTAAAGATTGATTGCTTACAGAGAATAATTCCTCGCAAATGCAATGCTCAAGACCACTTCAAGGAGCCACTTAGCCTTTCTGTAATGTTCACACCCTTGAACAGAGACTGTGACTTTTTATAATTTTAGGTGCTCTGAGCACAGAACATGAGACATTTCAGTGATATCTACCAGAGAGAACAGATTTAAATCTTAGTTCTACTAGTCTTAAACCTAACTGTCTCTCTGACAGCATTATTAATATCAGTATGTTCCATGATTTAGGGCTTCATTGAGCCGTGAATGAAGACAACCACAGTCTCTTAACAGATTTCAGTAGCAACTGTATTAAGTTCTTTACAGTTTTACAGAAATGGACAAGAATGATGTAATTACTTCTTTTTTGTACTGTGGGCTTTCAATCAGTAGATTAAATCAACACCAACAGTTAACTGCAGTCACAGAACAAGATAATTGCTCACATTATATGTTAAAGTTCACTTTGAAAAGCATAGTAAAGAAATCTCCACTTAAATTAATGGGACCAATTTAAAACTACAAAAAGTTAGATCCCATCTGAGTCAGTAACCTTGTATGGACTTGCCCCTAAAACAAATTATCTTGTCAAATCACTATTTAGGAGGAAGCCTGTTTAAAGGAAAGTAAAAATATGATGAACCCATTCATATTTTCCAGCGATACAGTCACTTCCTCTACTCAGGCTGCAAAATCTGGAGTGTGTCTTCCAGCAAGTGACATCCACAACAGAGACTCGCTGACTGAAATCCAGAGCTACAGTAATCATTAACAGCTCTTGGAAAGTCTGTAGGCACAGCCAGAGTGAGAGGACTGGAGAACCTTTCTCTGTAGACCTCTGTATGTTGTAAAGGGAAAACCTTCTCACCAGCAGCCCCTGTGAGTCCTAGTATGTTCCCCTCAAGCCTTAGCACGTCTGTTTTTCTCATTAGTCCATGATGGGAAAAAAGCTTCCTGAGGACACACATTTCCTTAAAATAGGAGATTTCACAGAAATCATCTAAGTTCTACATTGGCTCCACCTTATCCAGTAAACTTTCATCTTGAAAATAAAACACCAACAGGGACAGAGCTATTAGTGTTGGTCTCTTCCATGCTCCTTCTTCAAAGATAAAAGATGCTCAAGTAAAAGTTTAGAACTCTTTGGTGTTCATAAGATTCAGTAATTTAGAACTCTGACAAAATAATTTTAAATTTTGAAGCATTATTTTCCATTTGCTTGGATCTTACCTTCTCAATTTTGAGTTTCATATGGTTCTGAAAAGGTAACAAACCAGGCTTACAGGGGATATTTATTTGCCCTACACAGCGATTGTCAATGCCATGTAAAAAGTGAGTGATGGACTGACTTTGCATAAAACCATGGCAAGGAATAAGCAAGTAATACACAGGTAAGGCACAGGACCTCAATTCATTAAATGTTTTGCAGTACACTAAATCGGGAGCCAAGACGCATGACAACAGAAAGACATCAGTCAACATTGCTGCTGCAAATTGTCCTTTCACAAAAACAGCATTTGGCAGCAGCTGTAACAGAAATTTCCTTGTCACACTCATTCCGAACCTTAAAAATCTTACCGCACTAAACAAATCCAGCTCCACTACTAAAACTCATAAGCAATGTAGCACTTCACTGCTACCATACAGAAATAGATCCAAACATAAAACCATCTGTTTCCTAAGGAAAAAACCAAATCCCACACACAATTTAGCACCGTCTCTATTTCTTCACACTCTGTAATTAAGTTTTCAATTTCTTAATTCAGCTATAAGTTAGCAGAATTATATTCACAATTAAATTAGCTTTTCCAACTCTGAAACAGGTTAATCCATCCAAAGATGCCTTCTATTCAAAATGTAAGTCAGAAAAAGCTTATTATATGTACATTTGGCTCTATATTCAAATTCTGAGTGACAGACTCTCAATACACTCAAACTCGAGCTCTGCAGTGTACCTTTAAAGACTGCAAAGCAAAAATGTGGCTATAGTTATTAAATGATCCCTGTTGTATGATGTTCTTATAGTGCATGCTAACCACTCAGTAACATTTGACCTTGTTTCAAAGAAAAGTCTTTCTCCATAGATTGATTTGCATTTCAGGTAATTTTATACCTGGCCTTAGAAAGATCTTCTGGGATTTATCCAATTAGGCTCCTAAATAAGATACCTTTATGTAATATTTCTACAAGACACACTGGGCTCCCCAAAATTTAAAGATCACACAGCACTGAATTTTGAAGTAACACCTATGAGATTTCATTGCATATCTACATTTTGAGTATAAATACTGCATCATTTTGTTTGATACAGGCTGTCTCATAAAAAGGCAAATCACTTTTAATTAATGCTTAAATCACTGATTTATCTTGAACATGAAAAAGATTGGGGAGGACACAATTTGGCTTCACTACATAATCCAAGAGTTCTTTTTTAAAAGGTTTATTAATGATTTCTTGATAAGCACTATTCAATACTTACGAGTATGTCTATTGATACCATTACATATTTAAGTAATTTCTCTACATGCATCTTGGCTAAACAAAAACAGAACAACAGAAGCAGCAACAAAAATGCAAGTACAGCTGTGACAGACTACTTTCAAAACATTTAACTGTTTAATGAAAGAATTTATTTCTGAGAAATATACATTTATAATTTCCTCTGTTCTTTTTTTTTTCTCTTTTTTTTTTTTTTGTATTTTGTTTCTTAAAGCCAGCAGTACCAAGAATTTATTCATGCAAGTTCTCAAACTGATTTCAGTGACTAGGCACCGATATTTTTGGATTCTGTTACAAGCTTCCTCCTTGTCTTGTCATATAACTTTGATCAAAGTCAGTTGCACTCAAAATTTTAGGAGTCTCTACTTCTGGCTGCTCCTGCTGAGAAACATGGAGTGTCATCTCCAGAGGTAATGAATACCTAAGAGGTTCAATCTGTTTCATTTGAAAATTTAAGTGTTCAGCAAATATGGAGAGAAAACCAGATTCAAAGGCAGAAGACTCCAAAAGTCACGAAGCATGCAGAAGTCACTGATACCTCTTAAGGCAGATGTGATATTAATGATGGGAAAGGAAATTTTTACAGAAGCTCTCTAATGACAGGGCATGAAGCACACACCACACCAAGCAGAGTAATAAAGGGGAAAAAAGACAGGTCTTCAGGTCCCTCAATATTTCCGTTTCCTGACATCTCCAAAGAATCTTCATCTGAGTTGTAGAATCAGATCTTGATGTCTTTGCATGTCATGTTTTTATCTAGGAGGAGAGTATTTATCTGTATCATGTAACACAGACTTTCCAACATTTGCAATATGAATTCTGAAGGCTGCAAGACCTTGTACAAACATACAGTACCATTCCAGCCTCTGTGCTAGATTACAGATCAAAACACAGCACACCACAAATGCAAACAGTAATGACATATTCTGAGTCCTTCCCAAAAATCCTCATACAAACGAGACTGGACAAACAGAGCTCATCACTCATTTCATAGTCAGTCACACCAGCTGAAAAACTGGGCTGAGAAACATCTCATGAAGTTCAGCAAGGGGAAATGCCAAAATCTGCATCTGGGGAAGAACAACCCTGTGCACCAGTGCACACTGTGGCTTCACTGGCTGGAAAGCAGAAAAGGACAACAGCCGGATCATGCACCCACGAGGCAAAAGAGGTCAGCTGCATCCTCTGCTGGATTATGGGAAACATTGCCAGCAGGGCAAGGGAGATGATCCTTCCACATTACTCAGCGCTGGTGAGGCACACCTGGAGTATCTTCTGGACTACCCAACAGAAGGAAGATATGGACATACTGGAAAGAATGCAACAAAAGGCCATGAAGATGATGAAGAGACCGAAGCATTGCTCCTATAAGAGCTGACAGAGCTGGAACTGTACAGCCTGGAGAAAAATCAGGGAGATCTTATCAGTCTATATATAAATCCCTGATGGATGGAAGACAAGGAAGCCAGACTGTCTTCAGTGCTGCCCTGCGACAGGACATAACAGACACAGATTAAAACACATGAAACTCCAGGTGAACATAAAAAACTAGTATTTTCACTCTGAGTATGGTCAAACACTGACTTGCATTGCTCTCAGAGGTTCTGGAGTTTCCATCGTTTGAAACATTCAAAATGCAGCTGGGCATGGACCTAGGCAACCTGCTCTGGCTGGCCCTGCTTGGGCCAGGGCTTGGACTTTGTCCTCTTGCCCTGTCCTTTGTCATTTTCACGGCTGGGTACCACCCTCTGACACTGCCATGGCAGAGCGACCGGCGGAGGGATTTCCCAGGCAACCAGGGACAGGATGAGAGGACATAGTCTTAAGCTGCACCAGGGAGGTTTAGGTTGGACATCAGGAAGAAGTTCTTCACAGAAAGGGTGATTATAAATCAGAACGGACTGTCCAGCGTGGTGGTGGAGTCACCGTCCCGGGAGGTGTTTTAGGAAAGACTGGACGTGGCACTGTGTGCCATGGTTTGGTTGACATGACGGCGTAAGGTCACAGCCCGGATCCGTTGATCCCAGAAGCGATTCTCTTACCGCCCCGGTGCCCATCCCGGCGGGAAAGGCTCGGTCACGGCCCGCGCGGCGGCGGCCGGGAGCGGGCGGGCGCTGTGACGTGGCGCCCCGGGGTTGCCATGGTGCCGTGAGGGGCCGCCATAGCCACAGCCATGGGGCCGCCATAGCCACAGACATGGCGCCGCCCGCGCCGCCACCTTCGCGCGTCTTCGCCGAGCTCGACCTGGCCCCGGCCCCTACCCCGGAGGGACGCGTTGGAGCCCCGGCACAGCCCGTGCGGGAGGTGCATGTGAGCGGCAGTGCGGAGCTGAGCGCCCGCCCGGACCGGGCGCGAGTGTCGCTGCGGCTCGGCAGCCGCAAGGAGG